>MU284214.1:22087-72071 GCA_022478815.1 Daldinia bambusicola
ATCTTTTTCAAATCACAAATATAACCCCATTCTCAAAAACAAAAAAAAAAAAAAAAAAAAAAAAAAAAAAAAAAAAAAAAAAAAAAAGAGGTCTGTGGAACGCATCTTCCATAATTCTCACTGGAACGGTAAACTCCCACTTTTAAGCGGCCCGGAAGTCTATTTTAAAATTTGTGCCTAACTTCAACAAAGTAGTATTGCTTTGCTATACCCTATCTGTGATCTGACGCAGGGTATTACAATTACAACGTTGTATTTATCGGACCAATGGCAAAGTTATTTCTATCTAAAATCCGACATCGGAAACGTGCAATTGGTTCTTCCAAGCCGGACTCAAGTTAAACCGATCAACTACGACTTTCTGTTGATGTTTGTGAGACCCCTGGCTTTGTTGTACATAGTAAGTCGGCAGAGATATGATCGAAAAAAAAAAAGGATGGTGTAAATTTTCTCCACAATGGAAAAAGTACCCGGCTGTGGGAATAGCACTGGAAATATCTACAAAATGCATAAACGAGCCGTCATCACTTTGGTCTACAGCTGTCACCTTCGATTTCAGCCAACCATTGCTGTCGACTGTGCTCTATCCTTCTTGAGTTAACCCTCACCCACACCCACACCCAGACACCGTCCATCGCGGCTCCAGAAACCTGGGAAGAGGTTGGTGTTAGTGAGTGGGGATAGTTCTTAAATATGATCGGTCACTTACCGACCAGAACGGTCCCCAAACTTACGCGACTGGGCGTCCCGGGCGTATAGGAATGGCTACCAGGGTCACATTTAATGAAATTATTCGGCAATTAATGATACATTCCCTCTCACTCAAGTTCTTCTCCGATTCAACTAACCCGGGGTCATTACTAATAGATATTTCGCAAAATATCGCTATGAAATTGAGACCTGTTCATATTGTTAGGCAATAATGGACCCGGCAAAGCTCTTTATGGTATCCGAGGCTCAATGGGGACGTGGTGGTCAGATTGTTAAATAGTCTCTTATTTCTTGCCTAGGCCACTGGATTGTATAATTGACTATTGAAAGGCGTGGACATATTGATCTCACCGCAATACTCGACGTAGCATACGTGTTGTTACTAACTAAGGTAAGGTGATCGTCACGGTGCGCCTTTCGCAACCGGCGTCGCCATGCGTCGGCATTACAAATTGCGGCCCATTAAAGCTTCGGTAAACCCCCTCCGTGCCCGCACTCCCCGCCGGTGAACTTTTTCTGTATATTTCTTTTTCTTGTGCCCGATTCACATCTCTATAGCTAAGCCTCTATTTGCTCCTAGAGCCCTTCAGTATTAACCGCTACGTTAACAGAACGTCTAAATCGCCTTGTCTCGGTCATGACAGATCCAAACGCAACGCAGCCCGGCTCCAGGCCGCAACTAGATCATGTAACTACCAATGTCTCTACTCGAAGCTACAGGAGCATTCGTATGCTTGACACGGGCCTAAATCATTTCTCAGAACTCGTCCAGAGCATCAGCAATCAAGACGTAGAAGCGAGATACAAGGTAGAAGAGAAGGACAACAGAGTAACAACGGACGACACGCCAGAATCAAGCAGCTTCCAAGGTTCTGAAGGAAGAACAGTCATATCATGGGAGGCCAACGACAAAGGAAACCCTTACAACTGGTCTACGGTTAGAATATCCTTATTTACCTAGTTTATATCCCAGTTCGGCTATACTAACCTCATCCATAGGGGCGGAAGACTTTTATCGTTGTGTCGTCAATGGCCACTGTTGCTAATAGCACATTGGGCAGTTCTCTACCCAGCATGGCCATACCTTACATGACGAAAGAATGGGGAATTACCAATCAAACGCAATCTGTCCTGCCAATATCAACTTATCTTCTAGGCTATGTATTTGGTCCAATTTTTTGTGGGTAAAAGCTGTCGACAGCGTCGGGATGGACTTTATAAGCTAACTAATAATCTTTAGGGGGGCCACTGAGTGAACATGTTGGACGTCGAAATATCTCTACTGGGTGTTTCATCATGTATACGATTTGGACTCTAGCCTGTGCGCTCGCGCCGAACTGGCCGGCGATGCTCGTGTTCCGATTCTTCGTGGGAACATGTGCTAGTGCGCCGATCGCAGTAGTCAGTGGGATTCTGGCAGACTTATTTAACGATCCAATTGTCCGCGGTCGAACCATAGCATGCTTCATGGGCGTAAGTACTTATATAATGCGAATGTGTAACGTACCTATACCGGTCTGAAGCTAATTGTTACTTAAAGATGACTGCTTTAGGGCCCATATTAGCCCCTATCATATCCGGTTTCTGCTCGACAAGCATCGGCTGGCGATGGACTTTCTGGATCGGCCTGATTGTTGCCGGAGCAACATTGACGATGGCGGTGTTTCTCCCCGAGACTTACGCGCCGATTCTGCTCAGCCAACGAGCGGCGAAGATCCGAAAAGAAAACCCCAAAGCCCAGGTTTACTCCGCGTCGGAACTCGAGCCGCATGACTTTAAGCAGCTATTCACCAGGGTCCTCACGCGGCCAATCCGTATGATCTTGACAGAGCTTATCGTGACAGCGTCGTGCCTCTATCTCTCGTTGGTCTATGCGATTTTCTATATGTCGTTCCAAGCGTTTCCGATCATATTCCAGAAAGTCTACGGCTTGTCCCCGGGAGTCACCGGCTTATGTTACCTACCCATCGGCCTCGGTGCGATTAGCTCCATCCCTATATTCTTCGCATATGACCATGTGATTCTTAGGGCTAAAGCCCGTGGTACGGCGTGGTCGAGGAAGGAAGAGTATCGCCGAGTCCCCCTGGCCTGTCTAGGAGGTCCCTTATTCGCCGTCGCCTTATTCTGGCTTGGATGGTCCTCGCGACCGGGCGTGCCGTTTGCCGTGCCAATGATAGCCGGTATCCCTTTTGGCGCAGGTTACAGTATGTGGACTTTAAATATATATTAATCGACATACCCCGCTGCTTTATAAGTAGACATTGCTAATTCTTATTACCACAGTGTTAATCTTCATGGCACTACTTAACTATCTCACAGATGCTTACGAGATTTTCGCTGCCAGCGCCAACGCGGCTGCTAGCTCTTGCCGTTCTATCTTTGCAGTTGTTCTCCCCCTCGCGACAACGCCAATGTTTGCGCGATTGGGAGTCAATGGGGCTTGTAGTTTACTCGGAGGGTTAAGCCTACTTATGTCTGTCATACCGTTTATCTTTATTTGGAAAGGGGAGGATATCCGAGCAAGATCTAAGTTTTGCATTGCGCTCCAAGAACGGAAACTTGAGATGGAAAGGAAGAATGAGGAGAGACAAGAGAAGAACGGAGATGTCAGTAGTGGCGGTGTTGTGGAAGAAAAGGAGACTGAAGTCTGAGAGATATGCAATTGATACCAGGTATAAGGTGTGTTTATCAAAACTTATTAGATTAATAGTAATAATTCATCCATTGCTGGCTATTAAATGGGAACTTGATATGGTCAAACTAGAGTTGGAAAAGTTGAACCCCTAATTACCTCCTATTAACCCCGCCTCTAAATTTTGCCTTCCTTCAATTTATTGCGCTAATGTTCGAGCATCAATCAATACCGTCTCTTGTTTCACATCTAGTTCTCTTACTCCTTTTTAACTTCTATGTGTAGTTTAAGCAGGCGCTAGGTATTCAACTATGAATCAACCGTGAGTCCGTCTGACTCCGGGGGCCCTTGGTACACTATGGAAAGAGCATCATGTTAGCATTGTAACAATTGAATAGGCGTTGATAAAGGGATAATCGAAACTCACCTTTTCTAGCGTATATACCATACCATATCGCGCTAAGAACCATAAATCCGGCAAAGACTACGATCGCGTAGTTCATACTAACCTCAGTAACCGGTAGCGCTGTAGGCATCGAAAACAATATGACTTCGAAAGCCACCCAAAGCATCGCGAGCAAATTCACAACCATTCCTAAGTGTCTTCCCATAGTCCACTTAGCGCTGTTGACTTCCTTGCGTTTGTGCAGCAGCGATATCGCGATCGGGATCCCGTAAGATACGGCCAGGGATATAACGCCGACTGACACGAAGGCGAGAAATGCCGACGAAGATCCGAGGTTGATTATTCCAAGGAGCATCTCGATGAGAGTAGTAAGTACAAGCGCCCAGATCGGTGTGCCGTGGCGTTCGTCAATCTTTGACCAGAGACCGGCAAGCGGGATAGCATTGTCTCGCGCGAAGGCCCACGTGCACCTGGATGCCGCACAGGTAATGGAGATTGAGCAAAATAGGGTAATTATAAGGACCAGCACAGTAAGTGCAAGACCACCTCCAGGTGTTCCCATGACTTTTCCGAAGATATATGGTAATGCTTGGCCTACGGGAGCGTCGAGTATGTCCGACAAGTTTGGCAATGTTGCGCATAGAGGAATAATCTAGTGCGTGGGTCTACTTAGTAAACATTGAAAAAGGGGTATGCGCGATCAAGTTACTTACGAAGAATAATCCAGAAATGCCGCCAACGGGTATGCAGAGAGATAGCGCGTTCGGAAGCTTTACAGTGGGATCACCGCACTCTTCTGCCATTGACAGGATCATCCCAATAGCGGAGAACCTAGATTATTATCAGTTCACAATGTCCAGGGACAGGACGCCACAACTCTAGGGTGGTGTGACTAGACTCACGTGTAAGCCGAAGGTAAGACGCCAATCCAAAAAGAAAAGTTATTCCAACCAGAGAGCGACGTGTCGTAATGTCCCTAAATTTGAAACCAAGTCTCAGTATTTCTTTCTCCGCGTCACTGGGTAGAGAGATATCCTACCAAAGTGTAGCTTGCGGAATGCCTGCCAGCATCCGCTTTCACAGATAGACAGATACAAGTGATCACGATGCTGATAGCTGTGAATATAGCGCATATCGTATCGACCATAGGAAGAAACTTATTGCCAAAGGCGACTAAACAGAACGTAAAAAGGCAGACGCCATAGAATATGAGCAGGAGTTGCCAGTCTGATATTACCAGGTCCGGTTTGTATAACGACACTGCTGCAGCGAGCAGAGACGCAAATCCGAAATTAACGGATAGAGTGATGGTCCAATTGCCAATAAGCCATGTCCATCCGGATAAGAAGGAGAGAACTGTGCGATATTTCGGGCTGGAGAGTTGGAAACTCCAATAGTATGGACCTGCTGAAGTCGGATACCGGGAGGCCAACTCGCCTAATGATAGAGCAATGCATTCGCCGAGAATCAATACCACAATCCAGCCCAGGAACATTGGCAATTGACCTACCGGGTATTGTATAAGTACACGCGTGCGGAGTAATGGACGGCTAAGATACTCACCACCTCCATATATAGCGCTGATAAGAGGACCGCCGAAGCCATACGGTATCTAGGTAAATACGTTTAGATATCTACCTACGTAGTGAAAAGGTTGGAAGATTTGAACTTACCGCTGCGATAGCTAAGGATTGGAATAACAGCGTAAACATAGATCGGTTGCGTTGTAACTCCGGCTTGTAGCCAAGAACCGTGAGGTTGTGCACATCGTGAACAGTTCCGAGCTGTGTTTGCCCCTGTTCGAAGTCCACCACAGCGGACAAGCTGTTTTGGGGAGCCTTTTCCTTGATAGAGCTCATGATAAGAATATAGGTATGATCAAGTTATCCCGATAATTTGGGTATACCTAATGCTGGATATCAGACTTGAATCGTAAAAACATACCTAGCGATCCAACAAAATACAGGAAACGCCTTGAGGATATAAAATTGATAAATACGTGATGTTAAACATTGGATTATTACTTTTTTAAAATAGCTACCATGTACCTCAGGTAATGTATACCAGGTATCTGAGTTGCCGGGTCTCACCTTATCTCGGAATGAGGTAGTCTTCAGCCATTTGCGGAGATTCCGGGGGTCCATAGATAAGCACGCTCCATAACATTACCTACCTCCTAAGGTATGCACCCCAGGATCAATATATCTAACTTAGTGTCCTGAACTTATTCCTGATCAAGATCTTAAGCTTGTTTTCATGATCTATTTGTATTACTCGTCCTTATCATTACTAACCTTTCTTGTTTGGGTCCTGGCCTATGGTAACAGCTCGATAGATAACACCCGCATATGATGGTCGGTTATGACTGATAAGGACGAAGGGAGCCCAGAATATGTGACATATACTACATCCCCCTCATACTACCAATGTGTGACGTATTTAAACCAGATAAATTTCTGAGACGGTCTTGGGAAGTCCTAGGTGAGGCGGAATTTACCCCAAAATACTAGCTGTCCAATCACTCGAACATGGCCAAGCTTCCCTATTGCGGCCATAGCCTAGATTATCCAGTACAAGTTGACATTAGCGTTGATAACTATCTAATTATGTCGCATATACTTTCCGTAAGTAGAAGTAAGGAGAAGTGGATTGTCACTTCAAGACCCATTGGTACGCTCATCAAGATGAACGTCTTAAAGCTCATCGTTAAAGATCTCCACATACAGAGACGGGAAACATAAAAGGTAACTAATGTAGATAAGACTACCGTAGCGCCAATTTCCTGATCAACTACCTAATTATCATCGCTTAGATATAGCGAGCCATTACCTCGGGACGTTATAGACTTAAAATAAATCTAAGTTATAAGAGGTGATGACTAGTGGTGGAGAGATATCTATCACTATGTGTATAAGGTTAACGGTAAGATAATAAGCTATGTGAGTATAGTTCACAAACCCCATATTAAAAAGGTAATTAGCTTCGATTTGTTCTCACCGTATGATAAGAGTTATACGGAAATGGTTAGCTAAGTTGGCTCCTGACAGAGGTACCTAATATAAGACTTTGTAGCTGTATATACTACCATGAATTATTCTTCGTACGTAGATTTCTTCGATGTCATAACATCGGCCTGCCTTGGTATTACTTCTACCTAAGTTCTTTGTCATAAGCTCGGAAGCGAAATATTCGGAGTATAACTGAAATTAGGCCGCTAGCATGTTTTAACCATATATGAGAGTAAGGTATATCCAGTTACAAAGCTGGGAATCAAGCACCATGAGAGTTCCGCTGACCGCCTAACCTTAGCCATAGCCACTCATGACGATATACAAAGATGCCAACTATGGGTTACTTTTCTGGCATTCTACTCTATATGGAAGACATGAGAGTTAAGGGCTAGTACGTTGCTTTATGCCATATAGGATAATCCACTTCCTTGTAGTATTATTCAAGATTGCCACGGTCTGAATGGCATATTGAGTTAAAGTCCAATCGTCCCAGCAACATCAAACTCTAACATTTATCTCTATCGACGGCTTGAATTTTATTGGGCAAGTCTTTTGAGATCTAGCCATGGTTTCCCCTCGCTTTTCGTTGTAATAATTCAGTGTTTATGTACCTGGTCCCAGATACGATCTGATATGTATCTTGCATGCAGCTGTCATTGACAGCTTTCCGAAAACTTACACTTCCCCTTAAAAAAAAGGGATCCATGTCATTATTTCTACAAACGTCATTGAAGTGTTTGGTGAGAATAGTCAAAGCAGCTAGCATGAATTTACGAAGAATTCTGTCATCAGGTTCCTGTCTATCCGGTCACTTAGCTAGTATTTCTCATTGTATAATACGGATAAATGTGCCAAGGACCTTCACTATGGAATTCACTCACCTTTCACCAGTGTTTTATCTAACATCCAATCTATTCCCTCGTTTGATACGGAGCCGGATAAGGAGATGCAGCTGACCAAGTTGGTTTTTATTTCCTACCATCTGTTCCACGCTGCGCTTGCGGCAACGGATATGGCCATCACACTCATGCCTTCGACCAAGCCTCCTCCGGGCACTTCCTTGCCCGTAGATCCATCCTTTGCTGGCTTTGGCATAGAGCCTTCAAATCTCTTCTCTTTTCTAGGTGCAGAGGAACCGAATACTTTAACTCTCAATCTGCTTGGTAATCTTGCGAATTATACCGGAAAGCCACCGCATATCCGCATTGGCGGCAACACGCAGGACTACATGGTATTCCAGGGATCACAAACTAAATGGACCTGGATTCTGAATCAAACTCCTGACAGCATAGGGAAATACAAGTCGAACAGTATGCTGATCGGGCAGCGCTACTTCGACGCAGCGAATCGCCTACCAAAGGGCACGACTGTGACTTGGGGGTTGAATCTAGCATACGATGAAGATGACCACATCGAGCAAATTACGACAATGGCCAAATTGGCTCTGTCTAGTTGTCCAAATCTGACGATCACATCCTTTGAAATTGGGAACGAGCCGGACCTTTACCTGCAAAACGGCTTCCGAGCGGGTACATGGGGCGGCCGGGCTTACACCCAGCAGTGGCTGGCGCGAGCAGATGCCATATACAAGCAGGTTCTGCAACCTAGCGGCATCGCGAGCAACTTCTTCGAGGCCGCGGCTACTGCGTCGACAATTGGCACGGACTTCCAGATCGCTGACCTCATGAGCTTTGACATCTCGGCAGGAGCAGCCGGCAGCAGCGGCGGCGGCGGCTCCGCAACCCCGTATCTAAGCGGCTGGAACCAGCACGACTACTACTACTACATCGGGGTCTCGGGGTACCCCGTGTCCCTCGAGCGGCTGACCCAGCTCTCCACAACAGAAGACCAATTCGCGGCCTGGCTCGGACAAGTACAGCAAGCGCAGCAGACGGCCTTCCCCTACGCGCTGCGGGAGATGGGCGTGGTCGGCCCCATCGGGCTCGCGGGCGTAACCGACGTCTTCGGCGCCGCGCTCTGGACCCTCAACTTCCTGCTGTACACCGCGAGCCTGGGCGTCGCGGCCGTCGGCTTCCACATGACGGACAACTCGAACGCGAGCGCGTGGTCGCCCATCCCCATGTACGGCCGCCCGCCGCACGTGCGCCCGCTGTACTACGGCGTCGCGGCCTTCGACCAGGTCGTCGGGCGGCAGGCGTGCGCCGCGCGCGTCGCCCGGTACCGCATCCCGCGGTGCCCGCCGGCGTACGACGGGTTCGTGCGCGCGTACGCCGTGTACCGGCAGGAGCAGCTGGCGTCCGTGGTCGTCGTCAACGGGAAGATCGCTAACGGCTCGCAGGAGCGCAAGGGCGGCATCGCGGTGCAATTGCAGCTGCCGCCTACCGCCGCGGGGAAGACCGTGTACCTGGCCTACCTGACGAATTCCGGGGCGGACGCGACGGCGAACACGACGTGGAGCGGGATCAGCTTCGAGCAGAGCGGGGACGGCACGCCTGTGCGGGTCTCGGACGACGAGTACGCTGTTCAAGTAGACGCCGGCGGTACGGCCAGCTTCATGTTGCGAGACTCGCAAGCCGTGGTTGCGAGTATAGGGGGGAAGCTAAGCGGCGGCAGCACGGCTTCCTGTCTGACAGTGCCGGGGCAATCGCCGGGAGCAGGAAGTCCGGCTAAACCCGCACCTCCTGCCGGAACTACTGACAGCGACGACGATTCCGATAAAAAGTCCGGGGCCGCGGAGACCGATACGATAACGGCGTTTACGTTTACGTTTGCACTTCTTCTTTTAGCTACTTGTCTAATACTAGCATCTAATTTTTAATTTCACCTAATACATTAGCCTTGTCTATTTGACTTCTGTTAAACTAGTAAATAATGCATATTTCTCAACTTCGACTTTGAGATGTTTACCAGATGCATAATATAATACTACTATATTTCGGCTTCAACTGGGGGTTATGAGCATTAGATCAAGTACGTCTGTGGTTGACATCGCCAGCAACCTCGGATTCGGCCATATTATACCATACTAGGAAACCCGAGAAAGGCTATATGATCTCAGCCAGCCAGCACTCGTGCAGTTGTATTATGCCTTTAAAATATAATTGTTGTAATTAGCTAGGTTCATGTATTTTCAGTCGTCGCGATTCCATTTTTAATACCGAGACATACAGTACTACATGTGAATAGCACAAGTATAAACTCCGCCGCACGTTCGGTATTGCTTACAAACACTTGGCTTTCTCATGAGAAGCAGAGTGCCAGATATTAAAACCTTATCCCTTGTTAAAATCGAACAGGGCTGAATGATCCCCTCCCCTCAGCCCATATAGATGCACCCTTATTATTAATGACGAGGCAATCAAGTCTAGACGTAATTATCATGATATTTTTGAACGCTTCAGCGAGCAAAAAAAATAGACTGGGGGTATGTAATCCGACGCCAGGAAAATGCACCCGATGATATCCCCTTTTTGGACTTGTCTCCTAACAAACGCCATTTCCTGATGACAAGATACATAGACGAGTCCGACTTCATGATCGGTTAAACCCTTGCTTTGCCTGTAATTAGTTAGTCCCTGCTTCCTGAATTAAAAGACGGCGCATTTTTCTAGCTCACCTTCATTTGCTCTATTCTTGCCTTGAGTTGACTCGTGACTTCTGCTGCACGCTTCCAACTTTCGGCGCCATTGTTACCGGTCCCAGTAGTCGTCGAGCTCATGGCGGATCCAGTATTATGTCCAACCCCCTCGTCTATTGTTGTGTTTCTAAAGCCGCGAGCGGGGCTTCCTCTCCCGCTCGATCCACTGCCATATCTTAATTCCGGACTTAATTTACTTCTGGGGTAGTTGTGTGGCGCATCGCCGTTTTCTTTTTCCTCGGAAAATGTGCTGGTAAAACTCATCCTGCTCGTCCTGGGCCCTGCGTAGTTTGTGCTATCGCGGTAGATACCCATATCATCGGGAGTAGGACTTGTCATTCTTGGACTTCCTATACCACTGGAAACGCCTAGCCCCTCGGCCCTACTAAGTGCGCGTTTGAGACGTTCAAGTTCTCTTCGGAGCCTCTCGTTTACTTGTTCGGCAGTTTCTGCGTCGCTCCTTGCTCGAACTAGCTGAGTCTCTTTGGCTTTGATGCTAAGTACATCTCTCGTATGATCCTCGATAAGACCAGCATTTTGGTTTTTGAGCTCCTGAATTTCTGACATGAGTTTGCTTCGGTCATGCCGCATCTCATCTACCAATTTAGTAAGCCGTTCGTTCGCCGTGCGCAACTCTTCTAGCTCAGCACGTTCAATAGGTGCAAGCCCACTCGATGGGGGTGGTGAGGGCTCCAAAGGCGCCGCAGCGGGTGCGGCTGGTTTCGCTAACGACCGTGCTGCAAGACCACCTCTTCCAAGTCCAACTCGAGGTTTTGGTGGCGGTGGCGATGCCGGGAGCTCCTCATCTTCCTCTGGAGGGGGAGGACTAGCAGGAGCTGGTGCTCTTCGGGGCGATGCGACACCAGGGGGACCGAGACGTCTTTGCGGAGCTTTCAGTCCGGTCAAGCCAGAAGACTTGGGCATTCCTAGCTTACTACTAGAAGGAGCTCGAGATGCCGGTTGGGCAGCAGACTCCTGTGCGGGCTGAGGGGCGGCGGCCGGGGCAGCCTTTTTGGTAGCCCCGGTAGTTTTCTTAGCACCGCTAGCTCCTGCCTTCTTGGGACCACCGGCTGGTCCTCGTGCTGCCGGAGCCGGAGCCGGTTTTGGCTTGTCTTTCGCTTTAACCTCGGCCTTTTCGAAGTACTCCTTGATTTTTGTTTTTCGTATATCGTCTAGGCCTTCTAGGTGCGGATTCATGGCGCGTTCACCAATAATTTTCATGATTGTACCCAAAACTTCAGCACCACCGGACCTCAGCCCTTCGCTGCTCTCTGCGAGTAGCTTCTTCGCGGCTTCGACAATACTAGCAACTTCCTGCTTGGTTGGGGGGTCCCGAGTTGTTCTAAGACAGCGGACAAGGAACTTCATGCTTCCTTCTTTTACCTGGGGGTTTTTATGGGGGAGGAAGGAGAGGATTTCTTCCAAACATTCCGACAAGCTTGTCGCCAGGAAGACTTGGTCCAGCGCAGCTCCTAACGCATCTGCGACGGACTGCTTCTTCTCCTTTAAACGCTCCATGATTGGTGACATAACAATCGACCGGTACTTGCCATATCCCTTTCTAAGGCCTTTTGCGAGTACTTCAATACATTGCGCTGCCTGGGTGACAACGGCAATGTTGGCATCTTTCATACACTTCGCCAAGCCACGATTGATTTCGTTGAAATCGCCATCTTTAATCCTCGGAACGTTGAGCACGGCGAAGAGTGCTTCCAGAGCCTCTTTCCGGTCCTTCCACTTCGAAGACGCAAGGTTGTCGTGAAAATTAGCTGGAACTTTGGATAATACATCTTGTGGTTCTGCAAGGTCGAATGCGTCGACTTCGGCAGGTTCCTCGGCTCCCTCGTCATCGTCGACATCTTCTTCAGCGCCGGGCGGTGGAGCTCGAGCCATTGCTTCTTGCTGAGTTCGTAGTAGGCGTTCCTGTTTTGGCGCTGGCTCTGCTTTGATCTTTTCAAACTGGGCTTCCAGATCAGATTGTTGTGTCGGCTTTAGGTCACCCCAGAACATAGGCTTCATCGCATCCCTAAGCCATCGGTAAAATTCGACAGCCAGATTGGTTGCTTCGGCTCGGACATTCTTGTCCGCGTGTCCAAATGCCTTGGGAAGAACCTTGAGGACTGGTTTCGGGTCGACTATTTTGCAGCCGTAATTGTGATATATGGTTGTGAGGGCTGCTAAGGCCGCAGCGATGACTTTGGGTTGCTTCGCAGATACAGCTGGGAGAATATCCTCAACAATTGGACCGGCGGCATCAAGTTCAATGAGAAGTAGCAGAGCTTCTACTGAAGACGCCTTTGTGGCAGGTCTTGTGGATACGAGGCCCTTCTCGACGATGGGCGTGACAACATGACCCCGTGAACGTACGCAACATCCCTTACCACCAAATTTGAGGAACGCGCAAAATGCTGCAATGCCATCGGACTGCGCGGCGACGTTGGAGTCTGCGACCGCACCCTTCCATAAACTCGGATCCTGGTTGAACGGACGAAAGGCAGGATCGTGCTCGTCCGGAGTAATTTCAAATTGCTTCGCTGCTTCTTCATATGCCTGCTTACGGACTTTCCAAACCTGCCAACCAAGTATTGTCTTTTTAGCACCAACTCCAGAGAAATGGGAAGAAGTATATAATGGTAGTACGCACCTTGTGCACCCATCTTTCCGTCAATGGAAGAGAGCTATAATCGGGCTCTCCATCCGCCATATTCGCGTGTGGATGGTTATGGTGGACTGTCGCCGAGGTGGAATTTGGAGCGTGATATCTATTGCGATTACGGGTATTTAGTGTCGACTTTCTTCGGGCACGATGATGCGATAAAGTCGAAGCTACTTTCTCGATTAGTTTTGGTAGAACTGGCACCTTGGGGAGGCGAAGACGCATGTTGAGTGTAGAGGTTGCGAGAAACGTGACAAGACAAAGAGATTAGAACGGAGTTGAGAAGATCAATGCGTCTTCGTCAGTCTCTTGTTCCCAGTCTCTCGTCCCCCGTGCTCCGTCCCCGGCCCCCCGTTCCTCACCTCAGGCTTGCTGCTCCTTGTGTAAATACTCCGCGGAAGCAACTGCTAACGACGGCTTCGTTGCTTTATATTTGCAATTGGCGCGATCGGAAGCTCGTACGGAAATGTAAATAGGGGTTGGGGGAATGCCTCAAATTGGGATGCAGAGAAAATAGTAGGCAGGCTATGAGCCGCGGACCAGGAGAACAATAATGTTTATGATGAAGGTTGGATGCAGGAGACAGGATGCAGGAGACAGGAGGCAGGAGGCAGGAGGCAGAAGGCAGAAAGATTAGACGTACGCTGTTTTCATGGGGGTAAGCTTCAGCGCTAAGCTAAGCTATATCATGTATCTTGTGTGTTTATGCCTGCTCACGGTTCACCTTGTGGAAACCTCGAAGACTTGGGCGGGTTTGCGGGGAGCAATCTTAAAAAAATTGTATGGTAATGTTTTGTTGAGGCAATACACAATACGTTGAATATAGAACTTGTATTTAAAATGATGTCGCCGGCTTAACTTGAAGCTTTAGCCTCTTGTCCTCTCTCGAATCAGGAGAGGTATGGTGAAAGAATCGAAGCGCGAATTGTTGGACGTTGTAGAGCGCGAAATTGGCACATGCGTCTCCGAAGTTGACGATGACGATGGGAGGTTACTGGATGCTTTGCCGATTTATTATTCTACATTCGATGTACGGTTTACATTCTACCTAATGTGCATCTATGCATCTAATCCGCCGCATGTCTTACCTGCTATGTGCATATTGACGGCAGTATTAGGTTTGAATTATTGATGTAGCCCCGCCCTAGTGCTATCAAATTGGGCTATGGTTGTCAGGGATACCAGGGCAACCAGCACTCACACCGTTTATCTACCTAACGTATCCGTAAACATTCAAGCATCGCATCCCATGAATTAACTAGGTACTTGTAAAGCAATGTTTTGATTTCTTAGGTACCTTTTTTAATGTTTGAAGGCTAAGGTACCTAATATGATAGCAAGTCATGCTGTTGTAATTAATTACGGTATTGACAACTTTCAATTTCAATGCGACAATCATGTAAGGTAAATACTTCCATGTGATTCAATTGCTACGCGTTGCGTGTCTAGAAATGCCGACATTTTAAAGCAACTGTTGCTGCAGATTTATGCTCAAGTATGTACCTTTTATACCTGTTAAGGTTATGCATCCATGCATGCGCGGCGCAGTGTAAATACCTACATGTTGATTACTTTGACCTAGCTTTGCGACGGCACCGTATCGCCCATGGGAAATAACCCTAAAAATTATTAGCAGGAGCGCTTTGCACTTAGGCATTTACGGTGACCAGACATGGGCGTATCCATGCATCTACGTAAATATTTACCCAATTTAAGGTAATGATGTAGTACAGATTGAGGGGTGTGGCTTGTGCACCTTTGTTTCCCCGGAGGCCGGGCGAAGCCATGTGGCTTCACATGTCTTGTTGGGTCCCCATCTCCAATGAGAATGCTTCCTCTTAGGTACTCCCCTACAATGTACCTCATACCCTAAGAGGTATTGATGCTTGTATTGTACAATACATTACCTAAAGGTAGCAATGGTACCTGTTAATGCATTGCCGGAACACATCAAGAAACAAGTCAATATCTAGAATTGTTGTCTACTTTTTTTTCCTATCAAAAGGTCTTAGAAGCGACAATTTGACGACCATACCTTTTTTCCCTCTTGACCGTTCCGAAATGTTGCCCCGAACGTATACGAACGCATCTATTTGATTGAACCTGGATTTTCCTCCCTTTTCCGCACCCTGGGCGAACAGCTTCAATTGTATCGCTTCTTTTCCGGCGCAACCCTAAATGGTTATGATTCAAGTATATCTCATCCTATAACTTCACGTCAAACGATCGAACCGCCCACCTACCGACTCAGCGACCTACCTATTCCACCCTTACAGCAACATTTATATCGCCTTTCCTAGTAACCTACGTTCTACTCTGCCTGGTTGACTTTCCTACTGGTTCTCCCTCGCGGGTTTGCCAGCAGTTCGTCCACTGTTTGGTTCTTGTGTTGTTCCTGCCTTGGTACTAAGATTCGTTCGATTCGGTCTGGGAAACCTTTTCAGCTTCTCTTGTCTCTGGTGGCAAGGATAAACAAGCCTTCGATAGCACATTTTTGCTGTCTGCGCTTTTACGCACGGCCATCTTTTAAGACTTGACACATTGTGCACTGGTAGTCATTGTCTTTGTTACCGTCTTACCCCCCTGAGTGCTACTTGCAGCTCTCTGGGGTTATATTACCTTACTGCGACCTCTAGCTTGTACATGATCCAGAAACTTTCGCATTATACCTCCATGAACAGTTTCGTGCGGTGAACTGAACAAGATGAGCCAAATTCTGACCCCACGGCAAGCTGAAGAGCTGTACGTTTAAGATCTCGATCTGCCCCCACTACTTGAAGAAACAATGGGAACACAGATGATCCTAACTTCTATCTTAGGCACAAAGCTATTATTGCGTACTTGTCATCGAATAATTTGCCCAATACGGCCGCGGCCTTAAGGGAAGAACTGGATCTCGGTGATACATTCGATGCTACTACTTCTAAGAAATATGAGGGCCTCTTAGAAAAGAAATGGACTAGTGTGGTAAGGTTACAGAAGAAGGTATGGAAGATGAGTTGCCTCGTATATAATCCTGGACCTTTCACTAATACATATTGTGTCGATATCAGATTATGGAACTAGAATCGAAAGCGGCTACTCTACAGTCCGAGTTGGATAATGCGACACCTACCTCTCTGTCCAAGCGAAACCAAGACCCGTCTAGTTGGCTACCTCGGTCTCCGCCACGCCATACTCTTGAATCTCATAGGGGCCCTATTACTTGCGTCGCCTTTCATCCCGTCTTTTCTTCCTTAGCTACAGGCTCCGAGGATAATACGATAAAAATATGGGATTGGGAACTAGGCGAGCAGGAACGTACGATTAAGGGGCATACAAAAGCAGTGTTGGATGTTGATTTTGGAGGCCCTCGGGGAGGAACCCTTCTGGCATCGTGCTCGAGCGACCTAACCATCAAGCTGTGGGATCCTTCTGATGAATACAAGAATATTAGAACTCTACCCGGACATGACCATAGCGTTAGCGCCGTTCGTTTCATCCCTTCGGGCGCAGCAGGTGCACCGAGTTCTAGCAACCTTCTCGTATCTGCTTCTAGGGATAAGACGTTACGTATATGGGACGTGACGACAGGTTATTGCGTCAAAACGATACGAGGACATGCAGATTGGGTCAGAGATGTCTGTGCATCGCCGGATGGCCGTTATCTTCTCTCCGCCGGCAACGATCAGACTGCTCGCCTCTGGGATATTTCGCTTGCTAATCCTGAAAGCAAACTGACACTTGTTGGTCACGAACATACGGTCGAGTGTTGCACTCTCGCACCCCCTTCAACTTACCAGTATCTTGCGCCACTTGCTGGCCTAAAAAAACCACCGCCGGCGTCGAGCACTGCGGAGTTTATGGCGACAGGTTCTCGAGACAAATCGATACGTATCTGGGATGCGAGAGGCAACTGTATCAAAACCCTACTTGGACACGACAACTGGGTAAGAGCACTGGTGTTCCACCCAGGCGGGAAATATCTCCTTAGTGTGTCTGACGACAAGACGTTGCGATGCTGGGACCTGACCCAAGAAGGAAAAAACGTGAAAACGCTTGTTGACGCGCATGGCCACTTCGTCTCCTGTTTGAGGTGGGCCCCGGGTATTATACGTGAGCCCGTGACGAACGGCTCTGGCGATGGTCAAAATGGAACGTCTTTAAATGGCATTGCAAAAGCTGCTGTTGCTGCTGAAGTGCAAATCCGGTGTGTTATCGCAACAGGGTGTGTGGACTGCAAGTTAAGGATTTTTGCCAACTGAAATCACAGCCGCGGCATGTGGTAGGACTTGAAAGCGACATTGTCGCTCTAGTGTCGCTCCGACGACCTTGGGTTTCCGTGAAAGCTTAAAAAGCTTCTATAGTTGCTCTAGCCAGGTCTCGAAGCAAAGGGCTAGGGCGCGTACCCTTAAAGATTGTTGCCGAAGAAACAAAGAAAAACTGCCAACCTCGCGATTTTCGCGGTTCGCCTGCGCAGGGCGGGAAGACGTTTAGAAACAAGCTTTAACGCCAGGGATATCTGGGAAAGTCAAAAGACGGAGCTGGCGGGCTGGGTAGGGGCGGCGAACATGATGAAGGGAAGAGGTAACGAGATTTGTTGGCGTTGTTAAGTCCCAAGGTTGGCGTCATCTTCTGCGGTGCTATTACATCGTTCAGGCTGATTAATGGTCACGACAGCACCTAGATATGGAAGAAAAATAGATACCCTATCATTGCATACTATTGGAGAGGCTTGAATATACGATCTAGCTCTGAGCTAGTTTGCTCTTACATGTATATTGCTTTTATATACTTACCTGTAAAGCTACCACGTAAAGCTGCCATGTAAAGCTGCCATGTAAAGCTACCTACCTAATCTTACATGAAGTTTGCATGTTCGAATTAATTATGCGGTGTGTAAATAGTCGACAGAAGTAGTATATTATTACTTACGTCTTTAATAATGACGTAGGAAGTATAACTGGACGCAATGGAAGCACCCATCCCATATCCGTATAACCTTGTGACATAACCAACCAAAGTATATTCACATGCTACCCGCATAGGTATAAGGTACCTAACGTACAATACCTACATGCATAACAAGTATAAACAATACGATCAACAATATCATAAGCCCATGAGGGGCACACAGTATATATAACTGAGAAAAAACACCGTATTTACTCACTTGGCTCTAGGTACCTTAGGTATCTGATTATTCATTTACTCACCGCCTACCAACAACTGGTGGTCCACGCAACTCTGTTTTAACTAATGGCGTACAGTGTGAGACTGAGATCTGCCGCACTACACATGCATTTGCTGCAAGTGTTTCATTTACATGTACAGGACCTCTAATATTACCTATGGAAGCAGGCACGCCCGGCCTCCGCTGTCCAAATCCCCGGCCAAGACTCAAAGAAGCGGGAAATGGCTGGCAACTTCTTGCCTGCATCACTTACGTAGGTACTTACGTAGAGGTATACCTAAGGTAATCCAGCCTACCTAAGGTTAGGTAGTAAATGTATTAACATCTCTCAACTCCCAACTCTACCTTTTTTTTTACCTACCTGTATCGTCCAATCTTCTACTGGACTCCAACCTTTCATACACTATTTTTTTTTTTTTTTTTGAACAAGTTGTAGTCTGGCCTTGTTGCACTTCTTTTTAACGAGGGAACGGGTGCCATTAATTCAGCTCTCCGCTTTCCCTTCCCTCCCCGCCAAAATATTCCCCTTGAATCACTTTATTACTTGGATTGCAGAGGCGGACTAAGATGGGGTGGGATTAATAAATCGAAATCTAATACACTCACTCATTACCCTATAATACCCTACGATACCTACCTACCTTACCTTATCTAGCTAAACAACAAGTGCCCGAATCCACAATCGCTGCCTGATTCTATCTCTCTATTTTCTAGCCGCAACTTCAGAATCTGGGTTCGCAGTATTTTTGCAATTGGCTCATCTACCTTAGGTACCTACTAGGTAAGCTTAAGGGGTTCCAAGGAAGTACCTAAAGCTGCAAATAAAAGGGTGCGAATAAAAAAGTACCGGACCAGAACCCGATTGTCCCCATCCCATTTCGACGGATAGACCGACCGTCGGAAAAATAAAATAATCGAGAAATTTCCTGCCTGACCGCACGTGGAAAAGCCCACATTACCTTTGCCGGTGACGATACTGCAATCCATTTCGCCCTTATTTTTCCCCCGCGCGCCACCAAACTTGGATCCGATCCGATCAGACCCGGGTAAAGGACAGGCTTTCGTATGCCGAATCCCACCCCTACATCCGCCGTCCCTCTCCATTCGCATTTACATCGACACACCTACCTCTACTCTTACCAGCCCCAGTCCGGTGCCGGTGCAGCCCAGCCGGCGCAGTGACATAGGGCGTTGCCCTATTACGAGTCGACATGTTTTGGAGATTTGGCGGTTACGCCAACATCTCGACTATCGATACCATCCTTGATAAGCCTGATTTCCAACTTGAGGATTTACTCGACGAAAGTGATCTCATACAGGAGCTAAAACAGCACAACACTAAACTCATCGAATATTTACGCGAGTTCACGGTGCTTGAGAAACTCCTCGAATATGTCGTCACACCGAAACTCGAACCCGTAGAAGCCCCCGAAGAGGATACCAATGAGGATGAGAAGAAGGGCAAGTCTAGGGGCCTCTCTTTTGGCCGCCCGCGTGCCTCGTCGAGAACGACTAGTGATGGAATCGAGGAGGACGAGGCTGAGAAGAAACGGAACAGATACGCTTATGTCGCCGCCGAGGTCCTCTCCTCCGATAATTGGTCCATCTATGAAGCTCTAATGGAGAGCCAGCAGCTTCTGCGCAACTTTTGGAATTTTCTCAAACACCCGTCTCCTTTGGATCCCCTTCAGGCGAGCTATTTTACCAAAGTCAATGAAGCCTTATTCGATAAAAAGACAGAGGAGATGCTAGATCTCTTAAAATCTATTGACGATGCGGTTCCCAATATGCTACGTCACGTTGACTGCCCCATGATAATGGATCTGCTGCTTAAAATCATTAGTCTTGAGAGAACTGAGAGTGGTCAGGGTATAGTTGAGGTATGTTTAGACGTCTAAAGAAGCCAATGGGTCAGACAAGTCATGGTGTATTGCTAACATAACTCGCTCGAAATTAGTGGCTCTACGCGAAAGATGTCATGCCAACATTGCTCTCGTTTCTTGGACCAGAGCACAGTCCTGCTACGCAGACATCTGCCGGTGACTTTATCAAAGCCATCATTACCGTCTCCGCCAATGCTTCGCAGAATGAGCAGGCTTGCATTGGCCCTAACGAGCTTACACGCCAACTAGTATCTAAGCCCTGCATCCAGCAGCTTATCGGGTACATGCTTGGTGGTGGGAATCCTCTTACTGTTGGCGTGGGAATTGTTATCGAGGTCATCCGCAAAAACAACTCCGATTATGACCCGGATGTTGGTCCTGACTCGAATGCCTTGCCCTCCAGTCGTGATCCGATCTATCTTGGTACTTTACTTCGACTCTTTGCCGACAACGTTCCCGCCTTCATGACTAAAATTCTCAATGCTCCGTCCTCTTCCCAGAGGAAACAACTGGATTCTACCTTTGGGGAGAAGATCGAGCCTCTTGGTTTTGACCGGTTTAAGACTTGTGAGCTCATGGCCGAACTCCTTCATTGTAGCAATATGGCACTCCTGAATGAAGTCGGCTCAGAACAGTTAATTGCTCTCCGAGATGAAGAACGCCAGCGGTTACGAGCTGAGGGCCGCCTAGCAAACAACCGCGGCGAGGAGGTGCAATCATCGGAGGACCTAACTATGCGGATGCGTCACTCCTCTCCTGATGATAGCCGCCGCCTAGAGATCACAAACGCTTCAGATGACGATGGATTCGAAGAAGTTGCCCCAGTAGGCGAAATGACCGAGGACACATCGCATGAGTTTGTCAAAGCAGAGGATGAAATCTCCACCGGGCCAGTCTCTTCTTTTCTCGACAGGGAAGATGACGATTTTGTAGAAGAGCCTCTCAGCTCTCCAAGATTGAACGTCCAGGATAGTAAACTCAATGAACAACAATTTGAGAATCCTGAGCTCATGGTCGCACCCCTTTCTCCCAAGAAGCCGCCAGTTACCCAGCAACCAGCGCAAGAAGAGGGCCTTGTCGCTTCAACGGTTGATTCGCAAACAACCCAAGCGGCTCAAACGGGTACTGCACAGCACCACATAGATCCAACCGATACAGAACACAAAGATGATAAGTCATCTAGTCTAGTGGGCGCTCAAGCAGCAGAATTGCAAGGTGTGGCTAAGGAATCTCCCACGAGCAGTCCTGAGATGGCAGAAAATACTGCTACCTCAACATCACAGGGAGGCAATAAACTGTCCTCATCACCATCTGCTGAGAAGTCTGTTACAGAGGACACGCCTACAGAAAGCAAACTGGGTGGATCTTTACAGCCAGAGTCCGGAAATTCGGGTAGTGCATCTACTGTTCAATCAAGTGAATCGATTAGCGCTCAAGCTCATCAACCTGAAGTGGTCCAACCCGAGAGTATAGACCAACGCCTTGATCCTGTGGTTGGTGATTACCTCAAAATGCAATTTGTGGAGCACCGAGTTGTGCCGACGATACTAGTGAGTGATCTTTAACTGTTATCCATTTCAAAGAAGAAAAAAAGAAAAACTAATTTGAGTAGTCCTTCTTTTTCACATATCCCTGGAATAATTTCCTCCACAACGTTGTTTACGACATCGTCCAACAAGTATTCAATGGCCCTATGGACCGTGGCTATAACCCCACTCTAGCAATTTCATTATTTGAAGCTGCTGATATCACGAACGCTATTATCAACGGTCAGAGGTCTAGCGAGCAGTCCCAAGCTCGAAATAAAACTCGCATGGGTTATATGGGCCACCTGACGCTTATTGCTGAAGAGGTTGTCAAATTTACCGAGCGGAATCCACCAGAGCTCCTCTCAGAGCTTGTCTTGGATCGTGTCATGAGCCAGGATTGGATTAATTATGTTGAGGGTGCCCTTGCGGAAACAAGGGAAAGAGACAATGCCATCCTTGGCGGAGTTAGGCCCGAAGTTGCTATGAGTAATAGGGCCCAGATGGGCGGCAATGGTTTAGGTGGGATGGGCTTGTCAAGTCTGGGACTAGGCGGTGCACAGGGTGGTGGCTCCAACGCGCTTGCTGAAGCGGGATTGAACGGTGCTGGGAATGGTATGGAAATGCAGGATAATGGAAGTGGAAGCAGCATCGGGCCTTTCAGTATAAGCTCTGGCTTGCTATCGGGATCTGGGTTCGGCAGTTCGAGCGATGAAGAGGAAGATGAGGGTGAGGATAACGAAGAGGATGTTAATAACGAGGTAACTTATATCCCCGCTACCACGCAACTATTTTTTGTTTCTTAGCCTGGATCTCACACCAACAGGCCACATATACAAATTAAAGGAAGCAAATAAATTTACTAATAGCTCTATAGTTCCGTGCGTACACGGATTCACTAAACGCGGCCTCTTCGACATCAATGGACCCCCCTTCTGTGCCGCCTCCACCACCGCCGCCACCGCCACTAAACATTCCTCCCTCGCGTGCACGTTTACAACTAGCTGCAAGACTTGCGATGCACCAGAAGAATTCAGCTGGCTCATCGGCTCAGTCAGGGGAGACGGAGAGCAATCAGGAGTCTAATCAAACCGAGGCAAATAGGGAGCCTAACAGCATTCTCCGCAATCCTTTTGAGGATGATGGAGAAGAGGTAGATGATGAAAGCGACGACGGCCTTGCTGAAGATGATAACAATGCAGAGTCTTGGGATGCGGGGGCATCCAGAGGCAGCTGGTGGCGAGGAGCTTTGAGACGAGGTAAGGAAAGGTTTGGGGATGGTAGGGATGATTCCGACTCAGACAAGGATGAGGCGGCCGGGGGTGAGGATGAGGACGAAGAATTTGGCGACTTTGCGATGCCTGAGGTTGACAAGGACGGGAGCAATGACAAGGGCGGAGTAATCGTGAAGCCACTCCCTGTTCACCCGCCGCCCCAGAATCAGAAAGCGTCGGCCTTTACCAGCCTCTGGCCGTTCGGATCAAAGGATAAAGAGAAGCAAAAAGCCAAAGATAATGAGACATCAGCGGAAAGTTCGGGTGGGGTTACAGGTGAGATTACGGGCGATGATGGTGAGAAGATCAAGAGCACACATGAAGCAACTCGGAGAACAAGTATTGAAGACCCTGACGATGAGGAGGTGGTCGTTTAGGAGCCGGCTTCCGAAGCGAACGGGGCTCTTTACGATGGCTTTGTCAATGTTCCTTGTGGCTCAGATGGATGATACCCCGTAATCAATATTGCGAAGACGATGGTTCCAATGGAAAACGCGGGCCGTACCTTTACCACGCGATAAATGGGATATGGTAACGAGGACTATCGGGCGCGTTTTGTATTATATGAGGTTTTTAGAAATGGCTGTTTGCATGTTTCACGGTTTTCCATCCTGTACAATAACTAAGTCCGGAATGGTACGAGATTATGGATCATGTTCCCATTTTAATACATCTTATGAAAGTAAATGCAGGAAAGCTTAGTTAAACGATCTCTCGGGTTTCGACGTTGGAAGCCCGGGTTGGCCGGACTTTGTTCTCCAACCCGGGCTGAGAAATGGGTTGAAGCATGTCTTGTGATGGCTGTCATGTAGTGTCACACAGGCAGGCCAAGCTGATGTTGGCTTGAATAGATGCATCAGCACGAACATGTTTGAAACGCACTAAGCAGATCAAGCCTACCATACATATATCTATCTACTTCTTAAAGTCCTAAAGGCATATACGAACTTACCTAGGTTAGGCACTATAGTTGTTTGTGAGTACCTAGTAGATTATATATATACCTATAAATATCTTTGCGATTGTTGCGCGTGGTAGCTTGTTCTCAGATAATGACCTCATAATGTTTTTTATAAATGCGGCGTGGTACTGAGTAGGTGCGCCAATCCTGAGCTGGGACCTATCCTAAGCTAAAAGAATAGGTAACTATTACTCAAAGAATTCCGCCCTCGTCAATGCATATCTTTTTTTTAAGGATTCGTTCTAAGGGAAAACCATCGCGTCGGCCGATGGAGGATGATTGGTGACGTGAATAGGAATGGAATCCTTGGAGGTTTCCGGAAGACCCTCAAACCCTTAAGAAAGCTGAAGTTCGGCTGATGTAACCTTCAGCTTGTTTTAGCCAGCACCAAGCCTATGGCGTACCTATTAGCGTACCTATCAGCCCATCTAGGTCCCTAAAGTTTAGAAGCAATCGCTGCATCTAGAGCCTATCAGGTGTACTATGTCTAAACCTGATGGGGTTTAGATCTGGCAATCGCGGTTCTTATATTTTTAGCTCAGCTAAGATACCTTTCGGGATATTTGTACCAATGTATCCAACAACCGACCTCCGATGGAGCGTCTAGACTTTTATATCTCTACTGGGAACTCCGGCTTACGCTATCTTTACTACTTCATCCTTTTGGCACAGTAGTTACAGTAGTTGTGTATAGAGTACGTCAGCCCCAGCCTTAAGACCACAAGAGGATCATGAGCTATATTATGCCTTTCAATTGCCGATCGCTGCTCTCCACTCGCAGCAATGTTGAAAACCTGGAGCTAGGATTTACCTGTCATGGCCGAGGTGGCCACCCGCAGGACAGTCTGTGGGATCCCGACCGTACATGATTATATCCGCTTGCGAGGTAGGCAAACATACATCTAAATAGAAATGGGAAATAATAATAGCATGCCCTTACATTTCCCTTGCCTTACCTCTTAAATCTTGTTCCGCTCTTTTCCCATTCGAATGCCATAACGCAGCACACTTGCTCAGGGGTACCTGGGATTTTATCTCCCTCTAAAGCCTTTCCTTTCTCAATCTCAATCTAAAGATGGCATTTCCTATAGGGGAAAGCTTCCTGTATTTGTCGTCGACTGATACTTCGGACGAGCTGTCTGAAAGTCAAACGAGCAGGATGAATAGCAAGTCCCGTCGTTTACCGAACAGGGTGAATCGCACGCTGAAAAGGAAGAACCTTTCTATCAACACATCCATTCCTATAAATCAGCCAGAAAACGTGGATAATTCCGAACAGCTTCTAAGGTCCGAGGTAGCCGACGCTCTAGGCATTGACGCTAGCTATCTTCCTCAGTCACTTCATGATTTAGTACAGGATTATGACGACTCAAGCTCAGTATATTCCGGCTCGAGTAACACTCGACAGCCTGTGGACGGATCTAAATCAACGGCAAGGGAACACTCTGTGAGCCCAGTCTCGGATTATTCATCCCCAATCGATACGGCGGAATGGGGTGAATTAATAGATGACTTGGCGGAAAAGCGCCTTAGTGCTGCTATAACCAATGTACTCGGCATCGACACCGAAACGCTTCCCTCAGACGAATCATTCTTAGATCTTAGGGGCAACTACCGAAAGGCAAGAGAGCTTAGAGCGGAGTGTATGGACGCAGGCATGAGTATCAATACCAGGGATATTATGAACTGCAAAACTATCGCCGATCTCGAGACACGCATAACGCCGCTTGCCTCTCGTAGGGTTTCAGAGAGCAAGATACAACCTACAGTCGTTAGTCCACTTGAACCAGAGTCGCCAGAGAACTCTGCGCCTCCGGCAATTCCACCTAAAGCAGCGGCTAGGTACTCGCTCATTCAACCGCAACTCAGACCTACGCTATCCAAGAGGCGCTATGCCGGAGTTGAGAAATTTCTCAGCCAACACAGCGACATCTCGCGAGCGTCTGTGCTTAAATCCAAGGCTGGCCCATTCGAGGGACGGCTCGTGGCATTTGTTACCCTAGCCGAGTGTGGTGTGGATGGCCCAGCCGATTGCGAAGTCAAATTACAGAGTCCTCGCCACACTATCAAACTATCAACTATCCGGAAAGTGGTCGAGTCTCAATTATCGCCAAGTCTCATACCCAGCGTCTGGATTGCGTTAGAAACAATGCCCTTAGACGACGCGGGTAATATTAACCGGAGGAAGCTACAAACGTGGATACAAAATACTAACGACGAGACATATCACCAAATCCTATCCATTGACTCGAGAGCGAGTTTAAAACAACCCACAAGTGTGATAGAAAAACGCCTCCAGAAGACAGCAAGTAGGGTGCTACATATGGATCAAACCGGTATAGGCATGGATATGTCATTCGCAAGCCTGGGTGGCGATGAAAGAGCCGCGGCAGAGTTCACAGCTAAATGCCAACCTCAGGGAATTTGCCTTGATACGGAAGACGTAATGAACGCAAGTTCACTAACTCAACTTGCTGCCCTTGCAAGATCTAGCAGGTTGCACTCGCGCAATCTAAACGAATTACCGGTTGATGCCTTCGAACTTTCGCCTATGCAGCGTCTATATTTTCATACCTCTATAGGTGACGATGTTCACCGACGACAATCGGGGAACGGCGAGTATAGGTTCAATCAGAGCGTATTGTTTAGACTAAAGCGAGCTACGAGCATAGAGGATGTGGCGGCGGCGGTAGAAGCTGTAGTCAGTCACCATCCTATGCTAAGGTGTCGTTTCCGACAAAGTGGAATTTCCTGGTGTCAATTAATAGAGCCCGACATCCCATCTTCTTATCATTTTACCTCCCATACGTTTACGACAGAGGCCGAATTCGAGAAACTGGTCAGAACCGCTCACGAGAGAATTGATATTGAGACAGGCCCTGTCTTTGCTGCCTACCATTTTAATACCAGCGATGGCCACCAAATGCTCTACATGGTCGCCCACCATCTTGTTGTTGATTCAAAGTCGTGGTGTGTCATAGAAGACGACTTGGAAGGATTACTCACTAACGGGCACCTCGTCTCCGGCCGTACCCTCTCCTTTAGGGAATGGACGCTCCACCATAGACATCGGGTACGGGAAATGAGCCTTCCTTTTGACGTACCAAGAGGAAACTATAGATACTGGCGAATTGACCACGCGTCCAACATATACGGAAACACGTTAGCTACTGGCTTCACGCTCAGTGCAGAGGCCACCTCAGCCCTTGAAATGAGTTGCCAAGAACTTAAAGTGGACGTTATAAATCTTTTTATGGTTGCTCTCCTCCTATCTTTTGCACAAGGATTCCACGACCGCACACCCCCTACTCTATGGAACCAGATGAACGAGAGATCTACATTCGGAACGGAGCGAAATATATCAGAAACTGTAGGATGGTTCACCTCGCTATACCCGGTGGCCGTTCATGTTTATCCAACTGACGACGCCTTAACTGTACTCAGACGGATTAAAGATTCGGAATACGCTACTATTAAAAGGGGTGTGCTACAATTTGCTCGTAATCTGATAGACAGCGCTTCTACCCTCTCATTTGTTTCCTCCTACTGCCCTCTCGAGCTTATGCTTACTTACTCTGGAATAAAGCCAAATACAAGAAATCAAGACACCCTATTAGCGAAAGTCCCTACTTCAGACAGGACTCTGGGTTCAGGTGTGTCGGATATTGGAAACGATGTCGGACGTATCGCCATATTCGAGACTTCAATATCAGTCGAGGAGAGTGGAACCAGAGTCGAGTTTCTTTACCCTAAAGATTGTGCACATCGGGAGAAGATACATAATTGGGTCTGCGGATACGAGAAGATACTGCTTCAAGCCGCAGAAGGGCTGCAACATGAAAGTTTGGGGATGTCTTCATTAAACCCTCTTCATCAAAATATTTCCAATGAAGAGTTTAACCGACTAAATGCAATAATCTTACCGCGCCTCAATCTCAATATTTCTAACATCGAGGCTCTTTATCCCGCAACGGAAACTCAGGAGGAAATTATTACCAATCAGGCTCTAGTGCCTGGGAGCTCTAATGCATTGATGATTTGCGAACTCGCAACAATTGATCGGTCCGTGGATACTTCCCGCATCTGCACTGCCTGGCTTCAAATGACATCGAAGCATTCTGCTCTGAGGACTGTCTTTTGTCAGAGCGTTTCGAATAACCGCATGTATGACCAGATAGTCTTGAAGTCTTATTCTCCTACTATGCTTTTCCTCGAAAGCGACAACGTCGAGGATGCAATGGCGTCCATTGACAATCTACCCCCTTTACCATTGAATGGAGGTATTCCTTGGCACAGACTTGTTGTATGCCAGGTAGCCGACAAGACATTCATAAAGTTTGAGGCTAGCCAGGCAATATGCGATGTATGTCCCTGAAGTCCTTACGAGTTTTACCTGTAACTGATTGGGTATCCAGGTCGTTAGTATGTCCATTCTCTTCGAAGAGCTCGAGCAAGCCTACTTCCATGACCAAATCCTCTCTCGAGTCGAGGCATCATATCCTCAGTATACGCAGCACCTAGAAACGTCCCCTTCCAGTATTGATTTCTGGAAGGAGCATTTAAAGGGGGTCCAACCGTGCCAATTTCCTACTCTTGTATCGCAGCATCCCGTCCCAAATGAATGGGAGACGACAACTGTTGATCTTGATATTCAATATGAGAGGCTCGAAGCTTTCGCTGGGGAGCATAGCATAGACCTATCCACTGTACTCCAAGTTGCATGGAGTTTAGTCTTGCGGACTTACATTCGAACGGACGATGTTTGCTTTGGGTATCGCATTGCTGGTAGAAATCTCCCCGTTGAGAATTTAGAGCGTACTATCGGTTCATTCTCAACAATCTTGACATCCAAGCTCAAAATCCCCCGTGAAGAGCTCCTTACCAAACTATTGCTCAATGCGGAAAAGGACCGTACGCAAGCATTTAACCATCAAGGTGTACCTATCAGCAGAGTCGAGCACGAATTACCAGTCAAGGGTGTTCGCTTGTTCAATACCTATATCTCATTTCGTTATGGCATTGAGTCCTCTACAGGTTCAAAATGCCGACACATAAGGACAGAGCAGGCCTCAGAGTACGATGTTGGTGTAGATATATACTTCTGCAATGGAAACATGTCGGTTGACATTGGGCATCGCATTTTTAACTCCGATCAAGCAATTACCGTTGCTTGCGCTTTGGGGAGAGCTATTGAGGCTATCCTGGACTCACCAACGAGTACAGTTCAGGAAGTAGACTTATTCAGTATGCGCGACCATGAACACATCCTATCGTGGAACAGCATGCCTCAAGCTGATCTACCTAAGGAGGCTATCCATGACCTAGTCGCACGTCAAGCTTCGCTAAACCCAGAAATCCAAGCCATCTGCGCATGGGACGGAGATCTTTCCTACAGCGATCTTCATGATCTGTCCATTGCCCTTGCTAAACATCTCATCGCTTCTGGCCTGAAGCCACGAATGCCTGTGCCTGTGGCTATTGATAAGAGTCGGTGGGCTGCAGTGGCCATGCTAGCAGTACTTCAGTAAGTTGGCCATATCTCGTGATGCTGAATCATGTACTGACCTACTCCTAGTGCCGGCGCAATTTTGGTGCCCATCGATATTGAGATACCCTCAGCAATTTCTGGAATCATCAAAGGAGTTAGTGCTAGTTTCGTTCTAAGCTCAGCTAGTATTCGGAGATACGTGGATAGTCTTGGGGTAAAGGTCATCCTGGTAGATAAAAACGCCGTACTGGCTATGTCGGCGCAGGCGGTGGATATAGAATTTCCACGTCCTACGCCCTATGAAATAGCCTGCATTCTTTTCAACGCCACATCCACTGGAGCTTACAAAACGATCTCATACAGTCATGGCTCCTTAGCGGCTGCTTGTGTCGGACAGAGCTCTACGCTATTCATCAACCCCTCCAGTAGGGTCATGCAGCTCTCTTCGTATAATGTTGACATTGCGCTCTCGGAAATATTCACCACCTTAGTTAATGGAGGCTGCGTTTGTATCCCTTCAGCCTCAGAGAGGATTACTAATTTCTCTAGAGCTGCCAGGCGTATGCACGTTAACTGGACATATTTAACACCAACACTATCGAGGAAATTAGATCCAGAAAGCCTACCAGACCTTGCCGTCGTCTGTTTCCGTGCGCAGCATCTTGATGATGACGCTTATGCATCATGGATTGGTAAAGCGAAGGTATTGCTTGCGTATGGTTCTCCCGAAGCTAGTCCCCTTGCACTTTCTGCCACCGAGATTACTGATTCAAATACTTCGCAATGCTTCGATAATCCATTCTACGGTAACTTTTGGATAGTGAATCCAGAAGATGGTAACCGACTTGTGCCAGTAGGTGCACTTGGCGAGCTGGTAATAGGGGGCCCAACACTTGCTAGCGGCTTGAATATCCATGAAACTGGTATCAAAACCTGGGCCAAAAAGGGTTCAGCTAATTCAATGTCATTGCTGGAAAAGTCGGGAAATCGTCTACTCAAGACGGGACATTATGCCCGTTATCTCGAAGATGGGAGGATCCTATTCGCCGCAGACGATAGTGGAGAGGCGCAAATAGACGGTAGAAAGTTCCGCCTTTCAGTTGTCGAGCCAAAGCTTCGACAATGCCTTGGCCGGCGTGTCGACGTAGTGGTTGAGACGATAGCCTTCAACGACCCAAATTCGGATCCGATCCTAGCTGCATTCATTGATTTCGGGGAGAATGTACTGAAAATAGGCGAAGAATTATCGAACCTTAGTCGCACTACAAAGGAGAGATTGTACCTCTGTAAGAAGATGGCCGGCCTAGCGCTCCGAGAAACCCTGCCCAAGTATATGGTTCCCTCGGCGTATATACCTGTTAAGCGTATGCCTTTGACACCAACGCTCGATGTCAACAGGGTAGAACTCCAACGAATGATTGCAGGTTCGTCCAGGAAACAACTTCTTAGGCTGGCGGAGGTTTTGAATCCCCAAGAGCTTCAAAATACCAGCTTCAAACCTCTCCCTCTAACTGAACTGGAACATCGAATGCGGGCGACATGGGCTCAAGTACTCGGCATCGAAGAAGGGTCGATTACATCAAGCGATGGATTTTTGGCTTTGGGTGGCGATACTGTCTCTGCTTATGAACTAATCAGAGAATGCAAACAGTACAGCATTGGTCTTTCTATCGTCGATATCCTTCGAAATATCTCTCTGGCTGAGATATGCAAGGGGGCCGTGACTATGGAGATATATCCTACAGTCGTTCGAGAGGTCGCTGGACCGACGCAGCCAAATTCTCCGGGTTCTCCTACTAGCAGAGGAATTGTGTCTCAGTTTGCATTCGATAAGGACTTGATTGAGGATATAACCGAGACATCATCATTGCAAACAATTTCCATCGAGTCTGAGATGGCACAAAATGATGGGGTTGTCGATTACCTGGAAATTAACATCAACGGATCTCTAGACTGGAATAAGCTTCGCGATGCGTGCTTTAAGTTAATCGATGCTCATCCCATTCTTCGGACGGCATTTATTAGCCATCGTCACAAACTTTATCAAGCCGTTTTCCGGTCGCATCATCCAGAATTTCCGAAGTATCACTGCCAAAGCTGGAGATTGGGCAACCTGACTGCGAAACTCATTAAGAGGGAACAAGCGAAACGTGTTGACTTTTGCCAACCCGTCACCAAGTTCTCATATTTTGACGCTGGGAAGAGTTCTGTGCTTGTCATACGACTTAGTAGGGCCCAGTATGATGCACTTTCGATACCTGTACTTCTTAGCGACTTAACTCGGTTCTACAATCATAGCGATCATATTATCAAACGCCCCGGCTTCTACGAAGTAGTTAGAGCTACTCGCCGCACATACTCGGATAGTGCCAGCGAATACTGGCGTACTTTACTCGAAAACGCAACAGTCACCCAAATAATATCACAGCCCTCGCCTACGAAAGTCAGCTTGAACCACACAGCTATCTACCGACAGATCCGCACTGGGGCACTGCATAACTTGGGTATATCATTCGAAACGATACTTAAGAGCGCCTGGTCAATTGTCCTTGCGAACCTGTCTGGCACCAATGACGTTGTCTTCGGTGAGCTTCTGGATGGGAGAGACCTCAGCCTTCCCAACAATAAAAATGTATCGGACGTTATCGGACCCTTAGGCAATATTTTACCTGTCCGAATAAGGTTGCCAGATATTTCGATCACGCCATATGAATATTTCCGATGCGTCCAAAGTCAACACGTCGCTAGCATATCACATAGCATGCAACTCTTCGATATTATCCAAAAAGCAACTCCATGGCCATCTTGGACTCGGTTCAGCACCATCATTCACCATAAAACCCACACTACGGATGCCGCGAAAACCGAATTCAGTCTCGGAAATTTCCCATCTGAGATGAATTGCAAGAAACCGAATTATTTTGCATCAGATATCTTCATCGAATCATGCATGTCGGGATCCTCTGACGTCAGTATATCCCTCACATTTTGCGAGAAGATACACCTTTCCTTCGCGAACGATGTTTTGAATATGCTTTGTTCAGTTATCTTGCTTCTCACTTCTACTTTTTTCATGGAACCATTATATCTCAAAGGCCTCGGTGATGATAACTCAACGTTGAGGATTCCTCTCCCTGCATCCAAACGAGAGGTGGAAATACCGTCGACCGTTGAGTCAGTCGAGCCTGATGTTGCTCGCTCTGTCCACAGCATGATATCGTCTGCTTGGGACGGGATTCTTGAGGCTTATACACTCAAGGTTCCTGATATACGCTCAGTTCCCTTTTACGAGATTTGGGGCTCGCTCATTCCAGCCGCTGAGCTTGCTAAATACTACACCGATAACATGTCTTCTCTTCTTGGTGTGGAGGGGACTAGTTTTACCGCGGAAGAAATCATCGATCACCCCACAATGATGCAACAATACGAGCTCATCATCGCGAAACGGCAAGCGCTGCATCCCAGGCGCAACAGAAGCAACATGTTGGTTCGCACACAGTCCGTCTTTGGCATACGCAGATCGCCTCGCGTAAGTGGCTCGCCGACTGCTACTTCTCCGAGGAGTAACCATAGATCCACGGGTAGCAATACTTCCATGGAGTCCATGACGTCGGGGTCTACTCGGAGCGATGGCGACGATGACTTGAAAGCGCACGATATCGCACTGAATCGTACCGCTAGAGACGTGAGGAAAGCAATCCTCGAGGGGAAGCACTGCAAGGCAACGAAGAAGGGGCCCTCGCTCCTTGGGAAGATGTTGCCTACAGTTCCAAACTAAATCTTCATTTTTTTTTCTGTGTACAGGGGTGAGTGGAAAGCGTCTGGTATTTGAAGGGGCGGTGTTTACTATGGGGGCACTATTGGGTTCTTCATTTTATAGCAGGTGTTTGGACCCTGGGAAATAACTGCAACCAAACGAGAGCAATACCTTTGACATTCAAATTACTTAAGCTACCAATGAAATGTTTTTATTATTTTAAGCAACATATGGAGGGTACCTACTCGATAACCTACCTGTCTCGGAGTCTATGAGAATGATTCAACTAACCCAGCATTTCTATTCACCTTCTCTAAAATACCTTTCACAAGTTTCTATTCCCAGCGTTCTTCGAGAAGCCATATCATATTTCGTTTATCTACCTAGCCATAATTGACCAAGACTCACCGATCGTTCCACTACGGGTCGAGTTTTCCCATGATCTTCATAACACGTACATACCAAATATGATACTTACCAGAAATCCTGCCTTACGTACCTGCCATCGACATATGTAAAATACACCGGAACCTGTCGGTATATCTTCTGCTGGCATATCTCTTCGGCCCTCCTAGCTTGCTTGCACGTGCTGCAGGTGTCGTAGTTCAGGACGACGTCCCGCAGCTGTCGGATGTTCTGGCATGTGCGCCTCGCGGCTTTGGCACACGGCCGGAACGCTACGCGGTAGCTAAACTCGTATTGGCATTCGTAGCAGTGGTACCATTCTAGATGCCTTACACACATTTTCTTTCTTTTTTCTTTTCGGGATTGGAGATTATGCGGTAGGCTAGGCAGGTAGATTGGCACTTCTGGCGCTTTACGATGGATGGAGATGGAGATAGGTGCTGTGGGCCGACGACGGGAATGATTTCTGATAATATTCTGATAACTGTGTATGTTTCCTTGCGGAGCAATGTCAATGTTATACATGTCAAGATTCTTTCTACAACAATGTCTTTGTGCCAGAGCACTTTACGCTGCAGTTAAAGACGCTGGTGGCGTTGGCGTTTCAATTGTTTTATTCTTTATTTGAAGATAGAATGGCTATCCATAGCCGTATTATGTGCATTGAGCATCTGAAATTCTAAAGGGAAAGCTATAATGAATCTACTGGCTGAAATAGCACCTTATACGTGTCTTCGTTTATGAAGGGTCTCAAAATCGGTCTGTCTACATTGGAATGCCCTTTGTCCACGAAGAAGCATATACGGATCATCCATTATATATGCCAACGATGGCCCTTTGTTGAGTGACTGACACTTTTACATTATAACTTAGCCAACTCATTTGATCCTCAGACAACTGTAGCGTATATTCAAGTATCTCGTAAGCTAGTATATCAGCGCAGGCTTCCAATCCCGAATACCCAAGATAATATCTACGTACGTACCTACACAACGATACCAGGCACCTAGGGGAGACGCATATCGAGACCGTTATATGAAGGCGACACATCGAAGCGGTATTCTTCACTTAGACTAGGTTCCTAGTCCACGAAATAAGATGTATCTTCCTAGGCCCCAATTCCCCCATAGCCGACAGCTCCAACTGCCGCTCCTCGTCGAAAAGGAGACGGAAGAACCCACTGGGGACAGCGATGACGACTGGCTTGACCTCGCGAAAGAAAGCATCAGGGGGGACCTCGAGGCGTCTAAGAAGGAGCTGGAACTCGTGCGGGACTTGCTCAGCGAGCTAGATGGCGTCGTCGATATACGGAAAGCCGACCGCGGGGCTAGAGACCGGTTATTTCTGATGAGGGCCTGTCAGGAGTACTCCGGCTCGCGGTCGTGTATGCTCGAAGAACGGCTGCGACAGATAGATGTGTGGGCGGATGAGGCGCGCTTGGGCCGGAGTGTTCCTAGTAGAGTGCCAGATGAGTATGTCGCATCCTACGTACCTAGATCACTTTATCGGAGAGCTTCCGGGGATCGAGGAGTCTTTGCCGTATTTTCTACCTCAAGGGCTATCTATCGTATATAATGTATATGCTAATATCATGCTTACAGATGGATCATGGTCGATATTGAATGGCGGCAATGGCTAAGCGAACAAGTCGCTCCACGGGATAGCGCATCTAACCAAGCCAATGCTATGTCCTGCCAAAGAGACGCGGTGCAATCTTGGGGGCCGCTGATTCCCATACTCGCAGCTTTGATCGAGTAGAATGGCTCGCGTAAAAGGCGAAGTCTATGCTGGGGAGGTTCCAGTTGGTTACGTGATACCTAGTTCATGTCCTGGTCAATCTATCATATCTCAGCTATAATGTATTACGAATGATTGGCGCAAGGATGGGAGAGCATCTATCTTCATGCAGGCGTTCGGTAACGGTTTGAGGAGGCTCATCTTGTATGTACAATACTAGGGTGCCTACCTCGATGTATCACTGGGTTATACAGATTGCCCTGTTACAAGAGGTAGCATTGATTGTCGTTGAAATAACACCATGGACAGCCACGAATTTGCTTGGCTTCCATATTCCAGCGTGATTTTGACACGCAGCTCACTGATGGTTTACAGACCAGAGTTCATTTGAACGTTTTCTTTACTTTGACTAGTACACCGCGCTACATTGCCCTCTTCGTCAGATTGTAAGATATTATACTACACTATAGCCTTTAGCTGGAAGGATTCGAAAGGAATTACCCGTTCTGGACCTCCCCGGGTGGCGGTTGGTTCGCAGCAGCAGCAACTATCGCGTGATCATGTAAATGTAAGCTTTTGACCGTTTTAATGGGCGGCTGAGAGGCTCCAACTTTATCGAGATTCTTGGGAGTAAGTATTCCGGAAAGACGTCGAATGAGGCTCTTAACGAGTCAGACGCAGTCCAGAGCCGTGGGTCTATATCATATGATATGGTTGTATATCTGTCCAATGTTTGCTGCTAATCATCCACTTTGCAGGTTTTGTACCATAACTCGAACACTCTGATACTGTAACCTAGGTATGTCAAGTAACAGACCCCGGCTACTTTTTTTCAGCTCCCTAACAAACCTGAAAGCATGTTCATGGTGGATCGATGTAATATGTCATATGCGTGTAAACTGTATCCTTGGCACCGGTGCTTGGGTTGGGTAGCATGTAGTTGTAATTACCATGTAGTTATATCTCTCTCCGCATCCTCCACACTTTACGAAAGCTTTATCCGTCGGCGACGCCCAATAGACGTTATTACTGTTACGTACGGGAAATAGCAGAATGTAAATAACCGACCAATACAAACACTAGCTGTAATCTGTCTCTTCCCTTTTGCTTGGATCCTCCTTGGCCCCCTCCCCCCCGATAGGATCTATCCCGGCAGACCCACCACAAGCGTGGTATACTACGTACCTATTCCTTGCTCTCTCTCGCCGCCAGGGAATACATGGTACGGGCGCACGTTTGGATGGCTGTCTAGCGTACCGGGGGGGCAGGGGGGGCAATTAAGGGTCGTCGACCCCGCGAGCCACACCGAACCCTTTTAGGGCATGCTCCCGCAATATCGGGCTCCAGCCATGTCCAGATCGCTGCAAACACGGAAGTATTATTTTAAGCATAGCCAGCTTAACTCGGGCCCTGACCGAGGAATGAGGATGTGTAGTCGCAATTGTAGAAAACTTGTGTAGAACTGATAGACATCTCATCTCATAATTCTCCGATAGGATTTGTCCGTATAGGAACAGAGGGATCATGGAGAGGAGATTGGAGGGAGTAAAGTTTGCTTAACCAACCCTCAGATTTAGCAGGAGTTGTTATGGAAGTATGAGGTGCGTATATTGGGGTAGGCTGTACGTAAGTAGGTAAGTAATGGGATGAGGCACGAGAGAGAGCAGCTGAGTCGGAAACATACACTGCAAACGTACCATGCAACCATGTAAGAATTTGGGCGGTGATCAATGAATGAATGGTACTGTCTGGAGTTTTTAGTGGACTGGCGCATACTGGCGCATACTGGCGCGTGGCCGATCCAGTCTGAATGGCATCGTGTGAGATTGGCGAGCAGTATTATGACTAAAGCTATTCGTAGACGAATTGTTCTGGAACAATACTACGTTACTTATTATGTAGTACTATTCCAATACAAGTATGTAATGCCATATGTAATACTATGGTATTACTGTATGTTAGCTTACTTGGTTCTGGCTTGTGTGTTAGTCCTCCTATGTACACGGACGAGCTTACGGACGAGTTAAACCGTACATATACGCTCAACCCTCCATTTCTGGATTAGACGTGATAGAGCGTAGTAATATATATCTAAGGTATGTAATTCGGTAATGCGGTCTTCCGGAGGTAAAAGTACGCTTTTGGATAAGAGTGGCGAAGACCCAAGATTTATTTGCGTACGATATGTACTGATAGCCTTTGAATCGTGCGAAACTAAGACGTTCGGCCGTCACATGTGCGGAGTACCTATATGAATTCTTCCAGAAATGTTCTGCGTGTATGAATTAGCTCGATTTAGTCACTTATTATATACCTGTCTAATCTTATAAGCTATATCTCTGTTTATCTAGACTAGGTTTAATCCAGAAGTTATGTTCGATTTAATCTTGTAAAGCCCTTGATACTCGCCTATGACCGTCTAGTTAATAGGGATATTCGGTTTCTATATTGGAAGGATCTTGAGTTTGGAGAGCTGATCGACCGATTCAGCGCTCCGCAGGAGGGCTGCGAGCACTGGTCAGCACTCGGACTCATGCGAAACATGATTGGAGAAATCGCAGGGCAGAGCTGCTCCAACCATGGCTCTCGGATACGTTCATTGTCTTAAAATCGAGTCATTCGCTCTCTAATTTGCCTTGTTATGCTATTGCAACGCCCAATTGGAAGCAGTATAATAGGCCTGGCAAGGCAGATTTGGAGAGTCCTATGTAGATGTTTTGCAGCTTTTCATTATTGTCGTTCCGATTGTGTCTCGCTTTACCCTATTTTCTTTCATTGTCCGAATTCTATGATGCATATCCCGACAAGGGTCGTTCCTCGATAATACTATAGAGCGATGTACATAGTATGTACTATGTAAATGTCAGGCTTAACGACCCAAACGGGCTGGGATAGGCTGTTTCTTTACTGGCACCGTCGGAGCCTAGATTATACCAAGAGCCTGGGCACCGGAAAAGTCGCCGCATACTGCATGTTACAAGAGACTTATACGATTCATTCGATACCAGGAAAAGAAGGTCAAGCTTCTACCGCGCATCGGTGAAAACAGGATAATGTATCGAGGGCGAACTCATCTAGTATACTACGTACAGCATCTACACTGCTATATACGCTCCCATAATGCGATCGTGTCCTCAAACCAAATACATAACGTCTCCTATCCTTATTAATTGATCAGCTGGTGTTTACATGTGACGTATACACGAGTAGACGGGCGTTCATACTTATAAGATGTAGCTCCTGATGGTCAGCGATATTTCATCTTCGTCCTCATTCTCGTTCAAAATCCGAATCCCACCTGATGAATCGCCTCTCAAGTCCGCTCATAATAAGCATAATAAGATATGGTGCGGCGCAGCGCGGTTTGGGAAATAGAATAGGTCCTTGGTCTTTCCGCCTCAGCCAACCAGAGCCTTCATGATATGTTTCTTATCTGCACGAACTGGAGCAGACCCTCACCAGCCTCACTAGAATTGTATCTCGGTGGCACACTTCTATTACTTAGGGACTTACGAACGTTTGATAATGTCGTATAGCTAGACAAGATTGGGTCTGGCGCATCCTTTAGAACAGTGCTATTTGGTATGCACCTAACCTCCTGTACATATTTCCCGTGCCCGAGAACCTTAGATAAACCCGCCTGGCCGCCAAGCTAACGTAAATGTACCGTGCTAACCGTGCTAACCGTGCCGACCGCGTTGACCGTGCAAGCTGGATCCAGGCTTAGATTAGACTAGGGGTGATTCGGCCACGATCGAGTGCTTGGCAACCTGGAGAAACTCTCGAGCTATCGTTAATGAGGAAGCTCCATAGCCTATGCTAAAGGTTAAGCATAGCGCTAAGGCTATCGTAGCATATTCTGGTGGTCAGTCTAGAAGCCAAACGTCGGTGAATATTCGCACAACTATGATGGAATATCGCGGTCTTTTTTTCGATATTGTCAGTAAAGAGTCATTCGACATCATGACCAAATCTGAGCTGAGGTCCCGATGCTTAAACGAGCACTGGCCAACATACAACCTAAGAATCCTTTTCGGGCCGGAGGCAAGGAAATTGTACTTGGAACAGGGGGAGAAATGCTTTAGGAGCTGATAACGAAGATAAGCTTCCAATTAACTCGAGATTCCCCTCACAGCTGTTGTTTTACTAAATTGTCATAGCCAAGTTGATTCAAAAGTTCATAAAAAAACGCTGCTAGTGGACTAAGGAAATCGATCGCCATGTTCAGTTCTAATATCATCCAACAATATGTAAGTTAAATATCTACAGTATGTGCGTAGGTTAGGTACGTTTACCTACCTAAGGTATTACTTTTTTCTATACATGACGATGCAGATATGTACGTACCCAGATCAGTACGTAGGTGGGTGAGCATGATCGCGACCGTGTCTACCCCAGCTGTCTTTTAGGGTGTGGTCAAGGCGAGTTTAGCTAGCTGCTGGGTTCCGGTGGCCAAGGTAGATAGTATGTAGGCATCACGCGAGTCGCTAGATTCGCTCCCACCAAATAGTATTCTATGGTCTGGATTTTGATTAAAATCAAACGGATGTTCTACCTCAAGGCTTTCTCAAAAGGATACCCTAGATCTTGGTTATCAAACCTATCTAGCCTACGATGTATGCAGTTCCTCCTTATACGGAATGCACTTCTATTCTTATACAATCTCCATATTATACAAACAAGGGAGATATCAGTAGGTAGGTACCCTTAATTACTTGCCTACCTCGGTAACTCCCATTTCCCTTCTCTCATGCGTTTATCTCTGGTAATGAATAAACTTCCTTGCACGATATGTAATCTTTTGGGCTCTTGGCTGGCCAAAAGCTCGCCATGGGGGGTCCCCCGTCCCTCCCACCCATTCCACACTACACGTACGCCAACCAACGTCCCAGATCCACCGGTCCTATCAGGATCCCTGTCGGACTAAAATGTAGACATGTAGGATGTAGAATATAGAACAAAGAGAGTATAGTATGTACTTCTATACTTTCCGTATTGTGTCATCCCAAACCAGGTACATCGAATACTAGGTAGGCTCTCTGCCAATTCTGAGAGATGTATGTAGGTGTATTAAATAAATAAAATCCCCCGGGGCAGCGCAGCTTGTCGCTTTACTTACTGTGACATCGCCTCGCTCCTTTCACCTTTGTAAATCAGACTCCTGTGTCTACAGGGTGGTCTTCGGCCTGACTGGATAGTATATTGTCGCATTCGTAGCCGTTTGCCAATCACCACCAGGACTTACTATTCCTCTCCTTCTCCTCTTCACCCTTCTTCTCCTTTTCTTTTCCCCATTCCTTCTTTTTCCTGTAACAATAGATACAACCGTTATACCTCTGCCCGCGTCTGGTAACTAATTCATCCCGTCCGAAATGGTATCCTCCGAGCCTGCGGCCAGCAATGGCAGCAAAGATGAGAAAGATATCGGCCTTCCGAGCTACTCGAGCCCGGATGTCGTTGGGGAAGAGGGAGCAGCAAGATCTGATAACTGGGCGACGCGAAATGGTCTGAACCTCGACTCTTTCAGAAAACGTGACTATGGCGCCGGTATCGTCGAGCTCGACCGGAGCATGAAACCGAGACATTTGCACATGATTGCTATTGGAGGTTCTATCGGTGCTGGTTTCTTCGTCGGTTCGGGTAGCGCTTTAGCTACAGGTGTAAGTTACCAGACGCGATCGTTTCGCGATTCTTGTCTTATACGATTTTCAATCTGACCATATTAATGAATAGGGTCCCGCTACTCTATTGATCGATTTCTTCATCATCGGTGTGATGATGTTCAATGTCGGTATGTAATATTCCATTACCCAATGATTCCCATGTCTTCGTCTAAGCAATTCGAATTTTAACACGATATTCTGCAGTCTACGCTCTTGGTGAACTGGCTGTCATGTTTCCTATCTCTGGTGGTTTCTATACATATGCGACTCGCTTCATCGACCCTTCCTGGGGTTTTGCCATGGGATGGAACTACGTCTTGCAATGGGCTGTCGTCGTTCCGCTAGAACTCACTGTTTGCGCCATATCGATCGGTTATTGGAACTCGGATATCAGTCCTGGCGTGTGGATTACCATCTTCTACGTCTTCCTCATCATCGTGAACATTTTCGGAACTCTTGGCTACGCCGAGGAAGAGTTTTGGGCTTCCCTCCTGAAGCTCGGTGCCACCGTCGTCTTCATGTTCATTTCGCTCGTTTGCGTCCTTGGGGGTGCGCCCGACGGAAGTCGTTATGATCACTACTACGGCGCACGTCTCTGGTATGACCCCGGTGCATTCCGACACGGTTTCCGTGGTTTCTGTGCTGTATTCGTCACGGCTGCTTTCTCGTTCAGCGGAACTGAGCTGGTTGGTCTCGCTGCTGCCGAGTCTCGCAACCCCGCAAAAGCCCTTCCCGGCGCTATTAAGCAGGTCTTCTGGCGTATCACTCTGTAAGTTTCGTTGAACTATCCGTATTGACTCCTTTCGTACATCTACATCTCCTAACAGCTGATTACAGGTTCTATATCCTTGGTCTTACTTTTGTTGGTCTTCTGGTACCTAGCGATGACCCCCATCTGCTCAACGCGGGTTCCAACGATGTTACAGCGTCGCCTTTCGTGCTGGTTGGACAATACGCAAACCTGAACGGTTTCAACCACTTCATGAACTTCATTATCCTGGTTTCAGTCGTGTCCATCGGTGTATCAGGTGTTTATGGTGGAAGCCGTACTTTGACCGCTCTTGCCCAGCAAGGCTACGCCCCCAAGATTTTCACGTACGTTGACCGTGGCGGTCGTCCTACCTTCTCTGTCGGTCTCCTTCTCGCCTTCGGTCTTCTTGCGTACATTAACTTGGCCGCCGCTGGTCCCGATGTCTTCACCTGGTTACAGGCTTTGTCTGGTCTTGCTGCTCTCTTCACCTGGGGTTCCATCTGTCTGGCCCATATCCGATTCCGCAAGGCTTGGGCATACCACGGGCACACTTTGGATGAAATCCCATTCAAGGCGATTGGCGGTGTCTGGGGATCATGGCTCGGTCTTATCCTGATTGTTCTAGTATTGATCGCTCAGGTAAGTAAAATGCGTCTTTTTCTTACATAGCCAGTGTGCTTGTTTTACTAAACTGTTTCTAGTTCTATGTCGCTATTTGCCCTCCTAAGGGTGGCTTTAACGATGCTGCTGGATTCTTCGAGTCATACCTTGCCCTTCCCGTTGTGATCTTGTTCTGGGTTATTGGTTATGCATGGAAGCGTACTGGTTGGTTGCGCACACACCAGATTGACGTCGACACTGGACGACGAGAGGTCGACTGGCCTGAAATCAACGCCTATCGCGAGCAGCTTGCCGCGATGCCTCCGTGGAGGCGTATACTCAACCACCTGTTCTAATGTGTGGTGATGGGTTGTATATGTGTGTATTTCTTCGGATGTAGGGGGGTTGTGGTTATTAACCCGTATATAAAGACGTTGTAAAATCGAGGAACTTCGTATGGCGAATTAGATTATACCTATCGATTTCATGGAGTAATAAAGATACCAAAGCGAGTCGTAGCTAAGACTCTCTAAGAAAGAAAATTCAGATGCGAGACTCCTAGAATCCGTTTATAAAATTTGCGTACCTAAGCCGTGAGACAGCATATAAGCAACTAATTGGGTATGCAACAAATCAACTACTGTTAGAAGTAGTATAACGGGTCGTTTCAGGTAATCCTACATTAGCAATACTATATATTAATGTGCGCTATTGCTACTTAAGGGTGCTAGGACTGATTCCTAGATGTGATAATGGAAGTAGTTCAAGCTGAGCCATTCCTATACACCTATGAGGTTTCCATCGTCAGACCTCGCATTAAAGGCTCATCCAAAGGCCCTGACAAGATTACGAGCGATCTTTATTGGCTAAGCTTCGAGCTAGATCACCTGTAAAGATGACCACACCGTTGCCGTTGTAAGCTAGGAAGTTTTTGGAGCCATGGGGATCTCTGATAGCCCCGTCCGTTGCTAGCTCCCGCAGAACGTTGAGACTGTCACCTGGGGTTTTCATCCGGTCAGGAACCACGCTCTTCAGATATAGGATGAGGCCGGATACGTGCGGTGTAGACATGCTCGTACCGCTGAGCAACGCTGTATCCTGGTCGGTCTCAATCCACGCAGACTTAATTTGCTCTCCTGGCGCGAAGATATCGACTAGTTCACCCCAATCGCTGAAACGGGAACGTGTGTGATCCCTTCCAATGGAACCAACGGTTATGGCGGTCGGGGCAGATGCTGGTGAGTAGTATCGAGCATCTTGATTATAATTACCAGCAGCTACCACGGTCAACACGCCTTGTTTATATGCTTCCTCTACCGCTCGATTAACAGATTCTCTGAGATCTCCACCGGCGCTGATATTGATGACGGAAACATTCTGGCGCTTCTGGGTGATGATATCCTGGACGGCCCAATGCATTCCCTCGAGAAGATCAGAAGTATAGGACTCCGTGTCCGCGAAAATTTTGACCGAAACAACTTTTGCCTTTTTGGCGACACCGCTACGAGGAAGTCAGCATTTGTAGAATCATGATAAAGGCGAGGGAACTTGGAATTACTAAGTCTTGCCGGCGATAGTACCCGCCACGTGTGTCCCATGGCCAACCTCATCCGCAAATATCCCACCCACCACATTGTGACCCAGAAAGGCACGATCTTCAAATTCCTCGTGTGTACTCAGGAGCCCGGTGTCGAGAACATACGCGTACGTGCCTTCGCCAGCTCTCGAGTCGTAAACATAATCCGTGTGGTTTGGAACCCGATGGGAAAGGTCAGCCAGGCCCCAGGAGGCGTCTTGTTGTACTATGTGCTTCATCAGAGATATTGCACCGTCAGGTTCAATCATCTCAACGACTTCATCACTTCCGATCTGAGTGAGAGTATCGCCGTCCATTGTGCACGAATACGCGTTCCAGGATCCAATGTTCCATCGCCTTCCCACTTCTACTGCGGGCGAGCTGCTGAGGGCATGTATGTTAGCCGCTCGTTGTATATGTTCCTCTACGGCAGACGCGTCCAATCCATCTCTAAGAGTAACAATATATCGCCCAACATTGTGGTCAGCGTCATTTTCGTCTCGTGGGATAAAAGGACGTGATGAAACGAAGCTGGTAACGATGAAATTCAGGAGTGCCAAATTTCCAAGGCCAATCATGATAGCTTGAGCGACAGGAAGCAATTATCGGAAAGCAAGCCTTTGAGAATATTAGAGGCTACGGGGTAGCAATGCTTGTATCGTATAATACAACTAAGCTAAAAATGTGCGATGCCACCACGAGAATAAAAGATGGTATTTGATGAGTGTTAGAGCTAGAGGAAACAGATTAACTGGGGAAAAAATAAGATGGGAGATGTAACTTAGAGATAGTAGGAAGATGTGACCCCAGTTGGAGTTTCCTAGGAGAGAGGCTTTAAGGGGAGGGAAAGACTACTAAGGTTTTCGAGACTGGTGACTTCTATGAACCTCACCGGCCTTGTACATACCACATGGGCAACAGCTCTTAACACGGAGAGAACGATTACAGGTATGTAGTAGATCAAAATGTGGTGGATTTACCTTCCTTTCCCACAAAGACTCTTGCAAGCAATTTGTGGTCCATGTTGAAATTGAACGTGATATGGTCCATGCAATATAATCGATAGTTGGTCATCTGCTAGGTAATTGATATGAAGCTGGTTCCCTTACCAAGCTCACATGTATATAAATACGGTGGTTTTATCTGTACCGCATTACCAATGGAAATATATGTCACAGTGGATAGAAATTTATACATTAGGTACCTACGACCTTCCAATCGATGCCATCCTCTCTCTTTGTCTCATTAGAATTTCTCACGATCTATACGGGTATCTGGATATCTTTATCTCCTCCCTCCCTGCTCTATCTCTTGATATAGAGGCTCAATTAAAAGGCCCCAGTCGTCCTTGATATCCCGTTTTAACTCTAGGTTGGTCTTTCGAGACTCCACAACCAATGTATCGCCGCCCTTAAAGTATGCCAAAACACCTCCTTTGCCATCCATACGGGCTGTAATACGGAAGTAATGCTTGCCCTCCTCGTTGGCTTTACGGACCGGGATGAATTGAAGGTCGTTCTCTTGGCACCAATTCTCTATTTCATCGCGGAATGTGGGTTCTGGTTTGTCTATAGGCTCTTGTGGTAAAGGTATCGATATGGGTTTCTTGTCTGCTTTGGGTCTGTGGGGCTTCGGTTGATGAGCTGGACGACCGTCAGGCCGAGGAAGCTTACTCTTCGCATCTGCGCCGAGATCAAGTGCAGTCTCGATCATAGTGGTACCTTTTTCGAACTCGGCAGAAATGCTTGGAAGAGATGATATCTCACTAGGTATCGCCTGATCCTTCCACCATTCAAACCAGGCGCCAATTTCTTCATAATTGGCGTCTGCGCTGGTAAGCCATTGGTAGAGGATATCATGCCACATAGGGAACACTTCTGAAACTATGACTTCTCCTACTAGAGACGCAGAGATGACGTCCGTCCATTTCAAAACACCGTTGAGCATCTCAAGGTACGGCTCTTGGTTGCTAGGGTCGACGCGGAAATTAACTCGTAGATATCGGGCGAGACTTGGGAGTAGGTGATGCATAACCAAAGGCCTCCATTGGTCCTGCTCCTTGGTTGGGCGGAATACGTCTTTCCATTGTTTGAGACCGGGCACTACGCCCTTGGAGAAATCCCATGTGCCAATTAGCTGTCTAAACTTACGTCTTACCTCTCCTACCAGCCCAGTTCCCTTTGGATCTAGATGATGGACCGAAAGATGCTGAAGCCAAGGGAAAAGCCATATGTGCAAGTTCTCGTGCCTCTTTCTAGGTTTCCAGCTGCTGACGCCACTTTCCAGTCTCCTTACTACTTGCTCAATGAGCTGCAGACGGACGAAATCTGGTAAAAGCTGTTCCCATTTTTCGAAGAAGTCCAGGAGTGGCGCAGCATCATAAACATCCCAAGTCTGGGAAATAGCTGTTACAAGCTTGGGGAACAGGATTTGGTAGATCATGCTCTCCCAGGGCGTTGCTGATCTGATGTGATGGCGATGTGTACCGTCAATTTCGGTATCTTGCCACTTTGTGATTGTGTTCTTGTTAGTGTTTTTGGTAAGACCTAGTAATCCCCGTATGTCTGAGAGATCAGAAGCAAAATTTCCTAGTTTTGGATCTTCTAATGGCTGCCAGCCTTGGGTGGCATCCCTCAGGAAAGGATGAATAGCGGAGACCGCAAGCGCGGCGAGTTCTTCATCGCCGTGAGTCGATGCTGCTGATTCGGCCTTCTTGAGTCCAGATATAACCAGGTCCCAATCTCTCTCCTGAGCAGCTCGGCTGACTCCATCTAAGACAGTCGAAAAGACATCCAGCCCCGCGAAACTACTTTCGAGTTCATTAAGCTCCTGTTGGCGCTGAACTTCCTCCATAGTTAGCCATGCCTTTCGTTCCTCTAGACTCTTCCATTCTTCAACAAAAGCGGTGAGGTCACCCTGAGCACGCCTTGCCAGTTTCTGTGCTTCCGTCTGCGCGACAACCTCGACACCAGCCTTGGGAGTCAATAAACCCGAACTAGATGTCAACAGCTTTTGATCTCGCCCCGTTAGATCTAATATCGGAGTAAAGGCGTCTGGGATTTGCAGGCCTGGAGCGGCCTTTTGAATATCGGTCACAGTAAGGTATTTCGTCTTGGGTTTCCTCGGGGTGCTCGCACCACTACCAACTGCACTATCTGGTCCCTTCTTCTTCTTCCTGTCACGCTTCGCCCGTCTTTCTTCATCCGAATCACTGACTTCCTCCCCTCGCATTCGGGCTTGGCGCTTTTCTTCTTTGCGTTCTTTCTCCGATTTCTCCCTCACAGCGCCCAGACCAACGCCCTGGGGGCGTAGAGTGGCTTCAATTATACCGCTTCGTCCTTGGCCCTGGGCACCTAGACCTTGTCCTTCTACGTAACCCATCTTCTCCATCATTCGAGCTGCAAATGACTTGGCTTTGTTCCCGCCAAAAGCACTAGATTTGGGGGTTTGAGGTGCCGGGGAAGGGTCACGGTCGAGATTCGGTTTTAGAACAGGGTCGTTGGCGGATGAAGGGACAAACCCTTTCCCTAGAGGTGTGCTTCCATCGTACCTCGATCTGAGCTTTGGAGGCTTACTTGGCGTCTCGCCGGTGACGGGTATGGTTTGCGACGAAGCAGGAGGCTTCCAGCCTATCCCGTGAGAGGTGGTACCGAATCCCAAACCAGCTCCTGTCATATCTTCATCTTCGTCATCTTCGTCGCTATCTTCTTGCATTTGGGAATGGTTCGGTTTAGCACCTAGACCAGGGTGGCTGCCAGGTTGCTCTTCGTCTTCATCTTTATCTTCATCCTGACTCTTGCCATCTTCGATGGATTCATCATTTAAATCCTGGTTCAGACTTTCCTGGCCAGCGGAAACGAAGGCTACATTCTTATGGCGCAAATCCTTTTTCGACTTCCACCTCTTCCCCGGTCCGTCATCTTCGCTATCAGACCCGAATATGCCCAGGGCAGCGCTTTCCTTGGCGTTGCGACCGGTTCGTCTTCGTTTACGAGGGTTTAAGTCAAAAAATTCGTCGGCTTGCGGGTTGAAGGAAGGCTGCAAGTACTCATCTTCATCATCTTCTTCATCTGAAGAAGATGAGTAGGCAGCGGCATCAGCTTTGGAGATTCTGCCAGGATCGAAAGACATACTGCTCAGCGGGTTGTGTGTTATTATTGGGAAGATCGTTTGTTGTTTAAGTTATGGGTAATGGATCTATAAGGTACCTAGGTACTTCTTGGTACAGGTTATACCTTAGGTACCTAATGAAGCACCTGTTATCGATAAACCACATGCGTCGCTGGCAGCCTCTAAAGTTAATGGCCGGGTCTTGGCATTTACTTCCAGAAGCACTACTTGCATTTGATATTGAAAATAACCGCGCAAAAAAAAAAAAAAATATATATATATATATATATATATATATAGAGAGAGAGAGAGAGAGAGAGAGAGAGAGAAATTCCTTTGAACTTTTCTAATACACATTTTAATAAATTTACTATTGTTTGTTGTTCGAATAATTCTTTATGCAGCCATACAGCCATGTACCCACTAGGTACCACCTAATGTACCTACCTATCTAGGTAAGTACCTATGTACTTAAGGTAAGCTCAAGATGCGCAACACTGCGGCAATAGGTATTCTCAGATTAACCCTGCCGCCGATTTCAAATGTCTTTATTACACCTATACATACCTGACGCCTACCTACATGTATACCTCTATAACCTACTATGTACGATATGTTTAATAAAAACCTCAATCTCGCATATGATCGAGCTTGGATAGTACTGTCCGGATCATTCAATATGGCGATGCTGCTACATATAGCACACCCGTTATGCCCGTAGTCTCATAGTAATAGAAGGGTTCCTGTAGTCCACTTGAGTGGACGGTATCCTACTATACGCATCATACCTTTAGCAATAATGGCTAATGCCATCAATATTTTTTAACTCGTTCCATCCATTCCTTAGTTCCTTTTGTACCCTCGTGGGCTTTTCTGAATAATTTCCTCTCCCACTCCTCTAAGCCTCTCAAGAAGTCTTCACCAGCGCCGACGCCCATGTCCTCTGTGGCACCGGCTTTCCTGGCATGGAGCGCGATATCTGCAGCTCTCGTAACGAAAGTTCTCCGGAGGATGGCGCATACCTCCGCCTCTTCGAAGACGTCGAGCATGCGCGTTCCGAGGCCGTAGAAATTATGGGACTGGTCGCGGAGGGGAACAGCCCGGGGATCGGCTTTCAGGGCGGACATGACCTCGTTGGATAACGAAGGCGGAAGATCGAGGGTGACAAACGAACTGGAATCCTCTTCTGAACTACTTGGCGATCTGCTCGTAAGAGCAAGAGGTTCTGCAAGCCATAATGGCAGGCCGATTGAGGTACCCTTCTTTAGCGGTTGGGAAGGATTGTTGTCGAGATAACCAAGTTCGGGTACATCGAGCTCGAATTTGCAAGGGACTTTCTTTGGGGGTGTTAATCGGGGGAAAAGATATTTCGAGTCTTGGACTTACTTCGGCATCGGTAAGGATCGAATCTATGTCGTAGTAGGACATGTTGTGCGCACGATTTTAGAAATGGATGGAAGATGCTTCCTCATTCTCTGGCGACTGTCTGTAAGAGATCTCGATAAGGATAACTGATGGTACATGGATGCGTGTGTCTAGGTACCAATATACTTCGGGATTGTTGGCGGGGCAAGACGCGCTTTTTTACGTGCCATGCATCCATTCCATTTACTGTGTATCTGGTCTACCCATGTATATTACGTACAATTGAAGGCATGCTTTTACATATAAGATACCTTAACTGCCATAGACAGATACTGTGCGACACTGTATTTAAGTGTAAAGCCAAAGGAACTTAACATTCTGTGTAACGTAAAAATAATTTACGACGGAATATTGACTATTTGCTCAGCCTTTTTCCCTTCCTTTCGTCCCAATTCGGAGGCCGATAGCTCTTATGCCCCGCAGTTGACAGCTCGGACATTAGGTAGGTACTGTAGCTTCTACGGCCCTCTTGTAAGTTGTAACCGAGAGAGCGATTGCACAGCTTAGGTACAATACTTGGAATGATTACAAGGTATTAGTGCTGTCTACGTAAACTCGACGACGCACCCCAAAGGGGTGCTGCGCTTTAATTAAGGAATCGGGCAGTAATTAAGCTAGCGTACCAGACTTTAAGCACCAAT
>MU284215.1:0-71707 GCA_022478815.1 Daldinia bambusicola
TATAATATAATAATATAAATTTAAAATTTTATATAAAAATATTAAAAAAAAATATATTATTTTTTTATAAAATAAATAATTTATTTATATAAAATAATACATTTATATATAAGTTAAAACATATAATACATTAAATATTAAAATATTATATTTAATTTTTATAATAACTTTTTTATTTATTAAATTTAAACTTTATTAAATATATTTAAAAAATTTTTTAAAAAAAAATTAATAAATTAAAATTTAATTTCTTATATTATAAAAATAATATAATTAATTATAAAATTATAAAAAATCTAATTTTAATTATATAAAAAATTTTAAAAAATAATTTTATTATAAAATTAATAAAATTAATAAAATATTAATTAAATATTATATATTAAACTTAAAATTAATATATTAAATATTAATTTATTATTTTTAAATTTTATTTTAATATATAATTTATAATTATTACATTTTATTTAACATTATAAAAATAGAATTAATTAAAAAGGTTATTAACTTAAAATTAAGTTACTAACCCATTACACACAAACTTTTGGTAACACATTATATGTCGACGTTACTAAAGGTTAATTTTCTTTATGATGTTTATTTGCATCAATCGGCTGAGTTTAATTCTCCTCTTGGCACATATTTCCGGCCATCCTTACATACCTAAAGGTACCTGGTAGTTATCGCCGTAGATTGCGTATTGTACAAAGAACCGTATTAGACGGGCACGATTTCGGTTAGCAAACAGGTATTGTATGCACCTACCTCCTATCTTATCTATAAATCCATTCCGTAATACTGGGCAGGTCCGAACGCGTCTAAACGTTATTCGGGTAGGCCTTATCTTTTAGGTATCAAGGATGGCGCGGGGCAGGTTACTGATTACCCCTTCCCCACGTCGGGAGCTTCTTTGATAGGTACCTGAACCACCACCTGAACAGCTACCTGATTATAGGTATTCAGGTGCCAATACATGCATGCTTGCCGCATCTTGCAATCGCCAATCGCACTTACAAAGCTAACCTTAGCCTCTCCGAAGCAACGGAGAAGGTTCAAGGCGGTCTGTCTATCGGAGTAGATCCTACATGTGCATATAGGCACTAGGTAGATTCTTAGGTAACTCGAACAATTGTCAATAACCCAAGTCTTCCAATTCCTCGTGCCGCTCAGAACTTATCTTCTTCATACATCTATCCTTTACTTTGTTCTCGTTTCCGCATTGTTTGTTCGTTGTACTGTATTTTCTAGAAGACGACCACCTTAGGTCCTTTTATAACTTAACACGTATTTATTTACTTATTCCTTGCTATCATCACTTAACAGCTAGCTAGCTAGCTTAGCTACGTGGACAAGTCCTAGGATATCCGTCATGTCGCTCCCTTCCAACGTTCATGTTTCTAAGCACCCGTGCTTAGTAGCTAAACTGAGTCGTCTGCGGTCTAAAAACACCGAATCGAGAGAAGTCAAGTCCTTAATAAACGACATCTCCTTGATCCTCGGCTGCGAAGCTCTAGCTGCCTCGTTAACACCCGTCGATGGACCAAAGGTATCTCATATTTAACTATCCTACCCTCTTATTCCACATATTTCGTTGGGGTGTTTGTTATACCCGTATAAGTAGTAGGATATGTACGGTTAACACGGTATGTCTTTCCATAGGGTGAGACCCCCATCGGGTTCGAATATACCACAACAACCCTACAGCCCGAGGCTTTATCGATAGTGCCTATCCTGAGATCAGGACTTGGTATGGTAGAAGGTATGCGTTTCTCCCTCCCTATAACTTCTTTTCCTTCGTCGCATCGTATAAAACATCATCTCTTTCGTATAATTCTTGAGCCTAACACGTGACGCTAAGCGATACAAACTATTCTTCCCGAACCGGTCCCCGTACATCACTTAGGCTTGTATCGTGAGCCCAGCACGCTCGAGCCCGTCGAATATTACAATAACCTCCCGCATCACGTTTCCACGTCGACCAGCGAACCGGGAACGAATGCGTCGAGCCTAGCTATCGTCGTAGATCCCGTCATCGCAACTGGCGGGACCTGTGCTGCAGCCATACAGACGCTCAAGGAGTGGGGTGTTAAGCGCATCATTGTCCTATCCGTCGTTGCTGCTACTGAGGGTGTGAGACGCGCTGCCGAGGAATGGCCCGAAGCTGTGGAGATATGGGTTGCCGGTGTTGACGCCGAGCTCACACCGAACGGCATGCTGAAGCCGGGTGTAGGAGATGTGGGTGATCGCTTGTTCTTGACCATAGGAAAGTAAAGATACCATAGATAACCCCATCAGCATGAATAAAATGAATATTAGTTAGGCTAATCGCTTATGTTGACTATTTCCATCGTCATAATGGCGCATATCTTTCCTCATCCATCGTAGTCCGGTTCTTCCAACAATCCTCGACCCATTGCCGCGAGACCACTCTGGGAACAGGGGTTCGGTTACTGATAATTGAACGTACTTCTGCTGCTCGTTCCATCTCACCAGTCTCGCTATCACTCATTATTACCACATGTGTTGTGCTTCTGTCGCTTAAATCCTCAACTATTGATCCTCCTCCATATTTGACCCAATTCTCGAGCTTGAGACATGATATAGACGAGACTTCATCGGTTACTGCGAAGTGTATCCTTGCACCCCTGAATATGTAGCTCCTCAAGCCACTGATATCGTGGCCGTGATCGGCTAGCTGGTTGAGGAATTCTTCCTTGTTAAAGCGCTCTCCGACGATGACTTCCTTCTTTGGCATAGATTCGAGCAATTGTCTGAAATCCTTCAAGTTTAGATCTCTAGCGTAGCTATCACCAAATTCATCCACATTCTCCTCCGCTTGGCGCATCGTGGCCTCGGTAGCGTGAAAGATATGTCCAGTCTCAAAAGGGAGGAGAAAGTCCTTGTCACGCTGCGCAAGACAATCAAGTATCCATTTCGGTTTGATGATGTCTACGTCGCCAGCTTTTATCAGGCTAGCTACTTTGACTACTTTCTTTTCGCCAATGAGGAGTATGCTGGTTCCCGGGTTGGCTCTCTGATGTATCTTGCCGCCGTTCTCCTTTATCAGCGTCTCAAGCTGTGTTTTCGACTTCTTAATTGGGGTTGTGCAATCCGTCAGGACGCAGAACTCCAGACCTTCGAATACTTTGGTTTTTGGGCCTTCGAATATGACCGGAGCGGTGTTATCCTGACCTGCGATAACGATGTCTCTTTTGGTTCGCTTGGTTGCCCGTTTCCTGTGCGACTCCATCTTCATCGCTTTCTCCTCGTTCTCCTTTTCGGCTCGTGCTTTCATATCCAAAAAGCCTTGGAAATCCAAGCTCGAATCCCAACTTCTATCAAGCCGCATACCCCTGAACCGTGGGAATCGCAACGTAATGCCCTTCGCAAACTGATCCGATTCCCCGGCAGTAGCTGCTTTGACGGAAATGACAAGCGATTCACTTGGGCGAATCCAAACGTCGGGTCGAAGGATCTGGTATTTATCACCACCGGCAAGCTGGATATACTCACTTGGCGGCTTCTTTGGGTCCCAAGACTTCCATTTTCCTTCTGTGAGATGTCGTATTTCCGCGAGATCTTCTGCACTGAAGCCGCCGCCGACTTTCACAAAACTGTAGCATGTTTCCGCTTTCGCTCCGGCTTTGACATCGTTTTCAGAAGCGCGAAGTCCGCAGAGAAAGGAGCCTAGTACACCACCACGATGACCCGACCCATAGTAACCACCAATAATAATAACTTCTACCGACTCACCAAAACCAGTCATATACTCTGGCTTAACTTTGATCCAGTTGTCGCTACGATCGTTGAGAGTATACATAGACCTCGGGTTCTTCAAAACCAACCCCTCGGAGGCGTCCGATACAATTTTACGCAGCATCGGCTCTATTGCATCTACCGAGTTGTCCTTGTCGTATTTATGTAATTCTAACCGAAAAGGCACTCCCGGAACGGCTTTTTCGAGCGCATTCCGCCGATCTCGCAGGGTATATTGCGTTAGAGGGCGGTCGTTTAAGTAAAGGATATCAAAGACGCGAAGTACTGGCCGAGGTGCGTTATCCTTGTGGGGGTTCCGTTGTTCTGCGATGGCTGCCGTCTTCAGGGTGCCAAATTTCAACACCTTGTCGAGTTCAGGATCCCACACTATCATTTCGCCGTCCAAGATAATATTCCGTACCCCAGGGGCAAACGCATCCTTGATATGACGGGTTAGCGACGCGTTGGCGTCTTCGAAGCTCTCGCCGTAGAGGTAGGTGTAGTCTTTGGCCTTTCTGGACCAGAACTTAAATCGCTTGCCGCCGGGCACATCGTCATCTTCCTCCATATGTAGTTGCATCCTCTCACCATCCAACTTCTCTTCAATCCAGAACTCATCGTCCCCTTCTACCCGATTATTTAAGTTGAGCTTATCGACCATTTTCTGGAAAGAAGTAGACATCTGGTAGTGACAGAGCATGGGCTGGAAACATTGCATCAAGGTAACATTTGTTTGGCCATCGGTGAGCCGGAATTTGGGGTCGTAGAGGTCCCAACAAACTTGGCGGAGACTTGACGATACGCTGAATAGATCCTGCGCGTCAGGATGCCACACATCCATGAATGTCCTTTCCGTAGCTCCCACCCTCATCTGCTTTAATATGATGCGAATAAGCCATTTCAATTCTTCTGGGTTCATGCGTTGATAGAAGACCTCGAATATCGGTAGCTGTTCGCTCTCGCCGGACGCGGCCGCCAGTTTATCCAGCATCTCGTTGACCTCAGCAATACGCATATCCCCGGGCTCTATACGCATGGGTCTCTTTGATAGCACATCGAAGCATCTCCCGGTGAAGTCGCCTGCGGCACGACCGGCCGCTGACTTGCTGGGCATCTTCCAGTGTAGGAGATCATAGCCATCTTCAGAGTTTCTATCGATTCTCATCAACTTGACGAGTAGCCTGCTAATATTACCTTCCTTGAGCCCGTACATTCCCCTGTCCCGGTCGGAATTGGATAGGATCAAGCGCATAGCAGGGTAGATGTCGTCTCCCACCTCTGTGCGCCATCTTGAGATGAAGCGTTCAATGATATTACGTTTTTGCTCATGCGGAGAAAGCTTATTCTGCTTCTGAGATGCAGCTCTCGTGCGTGCAAGTTTAGGGCCGGCTTGCGGTTTGTTCTCACTCAGAGGATTAAAAAGATCTTTGTATAAGTCTGAAAAGAATAATGTTCTCGAGTGATTCTTAGGCCGGTTTGGGTATCTTATAAGTGTGTCAGTTTATGGGATATTTCTACTTAACATACCATAGGTAGATTAGGTAGGTAGGCGTGTGTTTGAAAACTGATTCCGGATGACTTACTTCGCGTCGAGCTCTTGGAGGCTTTGTCCTCCTGTTTCATATTGGCGACGCTCCTCGTCCTCGGCTCCCGCATCCCGTATTTTTCTACGTCGCTGGCTCATTTTCTTTGGCTTTCCGGATCCTAATGATAGCCGTCAAACTACCAGGTTGATTTAGCCGTAGAAGAGCAGGTGAAGCTGTGTACCTAGGGTATGTAGGTAGATGCTAAGATGGAAGAGGCTCGGCTTAGATTATTGAACAATGTTAACTTGAGCCTAGAGGTTGCGATAGAATTGCAAGCATGTATAAGTCACTTTGTTTGTGATTTCAATCGATGTAAGTTCATCTTTTGATTTTTCATCCCATCATAAATCAATTGAACAAGTTAAGTTACATGTAAGATTTAATATCTGTAGGTATTTATGAAGATGTAAATTTTAATGTTAGCATGTACGATGTTGCCTGGTTTCTGCCTGTTGGCAGGTCCCGTCTAGGTAGACTTTACTTGAGTGACGTAGGTATCTTTGTACCTGGTACATAAAGGCATGTATCTGCACTATACCGTATAGAGGCTACCTAGGTACATGTGCCTGGCTTCATTACGGATGTAGCTGGGCAGTTACGACAAACAACACGTGCAGGTATTTTGTACATTGTGTAACATTGGGAACACCGGATAAGCCAGAACTTAAACCCTACTGGCCACATTGGCCCCAATGCGGCTTATGCAGATTATATTTTTAGTGTGGGGTTCAATCAACGCGTGTAAACGCGACATACATACAACTGAGTTACACTTTTTTTTTTATAGAAGGTTCAGAAGGTCCAGAATAGGTAACATCCCTACAATTTACCACCAGCTGGATGTATTTCCCAGCCCACAGTCCGGGAAGGAGGGGGAACAACACGCCATTGACCCTCGGACAAACGCTCCCTTGTAAACTCAACACGGTCCGATCTACCCAATCAACTCGATCAACCCAATTAACCCAATTGACCTCCAAACCCTCCCAGTCCTCCAAGTCCTCCATACCATCAGGTCTTCAAACTCCTGTATGACTGCTGGTCTTTTCCCATTCCTGCCTTCAAGACCCTTACGCCCTCGACACTCGTTTCCACGCATACATTCACATGCATTCGCCTATATCTTGGCCTCTCTTATTACCATGTTGGGCAGGGCTGTAGAAAGAAAACAGGCGACCGCCCCTCCTGCGCAACCCGTTAGGAATAACCTCGCAAAGGAATTATTTCCCTCCAGCAGTCCTTCCGCTCAGGATGGAGACATTGCTCGGTGGGCATCATCCTCCCATGCGGGGCGTGCCAACCAGTCGTCAGGCACCGCGTTGGGGTCTATGAAGGCAGCAAACAACAATAACAAACCATTACAATCTAGATCTTATAATACGCATCAACCTCGCCGTCAGTACAAACCAATCTCTCCAGTCACCTCCACCCGAACCATGACCGAACGCTCCAACAGTGTCGCATCGCTATGTGGCAATGCCGGATCATTCCGAGAGGTCTCAACGTCTTCTCGTGTTTCCCAAGGCAAGGCAAGCGCATCTGCCTACTTTGCAGAAGATGACTTTAGCGACGATAATACTTTGGAGTTGGACCTGGATTACCAACTTCCCGCCTCTCTTCCTCTTCAGCCAGCCGCACCAAAACCCCCTGTGGACCCGACAGCTCCACCGCCTACGAGTCAAATGTCGTGGCCTTCGTCGCCGCCGGAGCATCGCCACCCTCCTCCAAAACCGCAGAGGTCGTTGAAACGAGATCCGCCCCAGGATGTCCCACAACTCGCTCTACGTCCACCCAAGAGAAAGCTACCCGACGGCTACAAATCGGCGACCGTGAATGCTACTTCTTCACGCTCATTCCATGACCTTAGAGAAGGAAAAAAGACCGCCGTCACTGAGAAAAACGGTGATTTATACTGGGATACGACACAGACTGAGATGAAAGAGCGCCGGAAGCAGCTCAAAAATCAGAGCAAAAAGTCCGGATCCGATTTAGAAGACGCTCGTGCCGCCCTAGAAGATCACGCCAAACACAAGGCCAAGGCTTCTGCCATATCGTTAAGTACTGAGCAACAGCACGTGATTGATCTAGTTGTACAGAAAGGCCAAAGCGTATTCTTCACTGGTCCGGCTGGTACTGGTAAGTCTGTGTTGATGCGCGCCATCATCTCAGAGATGAAGAAGAAGTGGATCCGTGATCCGGAACGCCTCAGCATAACAGCCTCTACTGGCTTGGCCGCTTGCAATATTGGTGGTATGACGCTACATAGTTTTGCTGGTATCGGTCTCGGGAAGGACGACGTGCCAACGCTCGTAAAGAAGATTCGCCGCAATCCCAAGGCGAAGAATAGGTGGCTCCGGACCAAGACTCTTATCATTGATGAAGTTTCTATGGTTGATGGCGAACTCTTTGATAAGCTGGCACAGATAGCGCGCACCATTCGAAACAATGGTCGAGCCTGGGGTGGTATCCAGTTGGTCATTACGGGCGACTTTTTTCAGTTGCCTCCTGTCCCTGATGGAGGCAAAAAGGATGCCAAATTTGCATTCGAGGCCACGACTTGGAATACATCTATTGACCATACTATTGGCTTGACGCAAGTCTTCCGTCAAAAAGACCCTGGTAAGTTATGATGACCTCGAGCGGTTTCCATAGTTGATCATTGCTAATGCCCGGTTAGAATTTGCCGATATGTTGAATGAAATGCGCCTTGGCCGAATCAGCGAAACTACGATTCGGACATTCAAAGAACTTTCACGGCCATTAAATTTTGATGATGGCCTTGAAGTAACTGAATTGTACCCACCTCCCCCTCTAGAGAAGTATTCGGGCGTGTTGCTAACTTCGCTCTTAGATTCCCAACACGCCAAGAGGTTGAAAGGTCCAACGAGTCCCGGTTGCGGAATCTTCCTGGAGAGACATATCATTATGAAGCCTATGATTCGGGTGATCCTAATATTCGAGACAAGTTACTTTCAAACATGATGGCTCCCAAGGCCATGGACTTGAAGAAGGGTGCCCAGGTTATGTTGATCAAAAACATGGACGACACTCTAGTGAACGGCTCACTTGGCAAGGTCGTAGCGTTCATGAACGAAGCTACATTTGAGATTTGGGGTGCTCGCGATGAGGAGGTCGGATCGGCCGACGAAGGTGATGTAGATGCCCGCTCCAAGAAGAAAATCAAGGCATACAGTCGCGACGTCGAGGGAATAAAAGACCACAGAGAGTACCCCGTCGTCCGCTTCACCGCAACGGACGGAACCCACAGAATTCTTCTCTGCATCCCAGAAGATTGGAAGGTTGAGTTACCTACTGGTGAGGTCCAAGCCCAGCGCAAACAGTTACCTCTCATTCTTGCTTGGGCCCTTTCTATACACAAGGCTCAAGGCCAGACGCTAGAAAGAGTCAAGGTCGATCTTGGTAAGGTATTCGAGAAGGGACAGGCATACGTTGCGCTCAGTCGAGCCGTGAGCAAGCAAGGACTTCAGGTATTGCGCTTCGACAGCAAGAAAGTCATGGCTCACCCTCGAGTGGTAGGATTTTACAACAAGCTTTACAGCGCGGAATCGGCAATCAAGACAAAGAAGCCAGTGTCAATTTCGGACTTTGCCAACAAAGGAACTACGGCGTCTTCCAAAGGGAAGCCTATGGATGTAATTGACCTAGACGATGACGAAGAGGCTATGGCAGCATACGGTTAAGGGTGCATAGATATTTATTGATGAAGTTTGACGATGTGTTCAGTAGCATTCAGGCGGCATCAGCATGATTACTTGACGGGCTTGCCGAAGCCCGGAAACGAGATGTAGTGAATGGAAAATATTAAAGTACCGCGTTAGGTATCGCTACTTTAAATGCATCAGCTATGGCGGGGTGTCTCGAATAGACTTCCAAGGTTGTTAGCCAGTATAGATGGTTACCTTAGATATCTCACGGCTTAAAGGGGATGTCTATTCCACATCACATGGGGATACTTTGTATATATATTAATTGTAATATATTGATATACCCCTCACTACAAGTGTTGTCTATAGTGTATAAAACTTATAAGACTATAAGGAAGTAGAATCAGTTATGTACCTAATATAGTAGGGCTAGTACCAGTAGTACCAGTAGTACTAGTAGTAGTAGTAGTAGGACTAATAGGAAATGACATAACACAACGTCGAATCGACGGGGAGCCAATCTTGTACTACATCTTTTTTTTTCTTGTACTACCTAGGTAGGTAGGTACTTTAGCTAGGGAATGCCTTTACATGTGATTGGTGTTGTCACTTGTGGGTCTCCAGGGTGTTATCGATAAGAAAAGCTTAGCGCCTTAGACTTAGGCGTTGGACTAAATGTTGTCCAACGACAAAAGACCAAAGACTAAAAAGTACAACGGCTTTGTTTCTACGGATTACCTGAGACGGCATTACAGTAAGGTCAACTCACCAAGTCCAACTACCTGCTGTATTTTAACTGACCAGGCGGTGGTCTATTCTCGTTCGAACTACGTCGTGGCTAAAGCGACCCGTCAATGCTACGCTTTCGCGACGGCTTTGAATATTAATGCGACCTGCGTTATAGACTTACCGATCCCTAGACCAATTTGATTTCCCTTGTTTCGACTTTCAACTTCGGTCAGTGAATCGACTGTGGTATCTGCGAAAAGATATTCCCTCGAGTCGCCATAATACCCGCCATACCCAAGATTACGAATCGTGCTTAGGTCAGGTTCCTATCCCCGGAACCCTCCTCGCGGAATTCAAGATCGCGTACTTTCTACACTCCTGACCATGGTTTGAGAATACCGAACTGAAGACATAAACACCCTTTATTCTCGAGCGGGATAACTAATTTAACCTGCTCCCAAAAAAAAAAAAAAAAAAAAAAAAACGAAAAGATCACTGGTTGTGTGAGATACTACTCGCGTTCAAGTTATCTTCTCCAGTAAAGCAACAGCTTATACACAACCTCTCCTCTCCGGAGGTTCGCCGCCATTTAATATAATACAGGTGTAAAGCAGAAGTCTTGGAAGGGAGCATTTCGCGCAATTAAAGATTCTATCTTATACATATTAAGCAGCAAGATTGATCTTGCGAAGAGTCCCACATGCGATTTCACAAATACTAGACGCGCCTGACGATTTCTACCTTTCTTGAAGTTGACGGCAAACCTACGAATTCATAACCCGGTCCAGCGAATAACAATGGCCGAGAATGCTAACTTATCGAAGTGGCTGGGTAGCTATTATATGGTAGTACTGAAGGAACCTTTCGGCCAACGTATTCAGGGAATTCTAACAGGTCTTGTTCCCCAACAACACCTTACGCTAGACCAAGGTAAGTCCGTGATGAAATATCGTCAAGATATGACCTGGACATATATATTAACTAATAGAGAAAAGCTGTCGCAGTAGATACGAACCAATTCTTCGGACGCATAGTTATCAGCGCGAATAATGTTAGCGACATTTCCCTAACCCCAAATCCTGCCCTTGCGACTGCTGAAACTACGCCTACGTCGAGAACGGCACCTCCCTCAGCCTTCCAAGATCCTGCAATTCTAAGCCTAACTCCGAAAGCGAACGCGGCTCCTCGTCGAGACCCACGCTATCATGCTCAACCAAATATCGCAGAGAAACGAGATCCTCCAGTCATACCTAACCCTGCCGACCGCTTGACATATTCTTCCCCTGACGAGGCGACCGATGCAGCTGCCGCTGCCACTGCTACACTCAGTACTTCTACGGCTAAACTACACATATCTCCAACCCCCCATTCTAGGCGAAACACTATAACAGAACCCAAGGCCCAAGTAGCTCCTACTGTATCTAACGAACCATCTGACTCCCGAAAGGACAATCGGAGGGGCGCGCGAGGTAGGGGCCGACGTAAAAACAAGGTAGCTGATGGCAATGGCTCCCCTGCGCAGCAGACCAGCCGAGGGGCGGGTTGGAGAGAGACGCCTATCCTCGAATCTACTAAGTCATTCCAGCCATTCGCGTCGCTTAAGAAGAGTCAGAAAAGTAAAGTGGAGAGAAGTGCCGAAAATGGCTGGGCTTCGGAGGACGTCACGGACGTGCAAGAAGCCGGCGACTTTGACTTTGAAGGAGGTCTTGCCAAATTTGACAAGAGGAAAATATTTGACGAGATGAAGGAGCAGGACGAAATTGATGAAGCTGAACGCCTGGTATCACATAACCGTCTTCCTCGCCCGAAGCCTGGAACGGCTGGTGGAAAGAACCTTCATTATAGTGAGAACGTTTTGGATCTACCTTCGTCGGCATCTAAACCAAAAGAAGCCCCTGGCGACTATTGGAAGAGTGAAGCTGATGATGACCTCGCCAACGGAGGTGATCGAGCAAGCGTAGTAGAGGGTAGCGGGCGCAATTCTCGACTCCGTGGCGACTCACGATTGTCCATGACGCGACGTTCACAGTCTCGGAAGGCCAGCACCACAGCAAGTGTTGCTGGTTCGAGCCGAGTCAATTCAGGGGTAAGTTAAGTCTTTCTCTTTCTACTCAGCTACATTATTATATGAATCAAGCTAATCAGGTATATTTCTTACAGGGCACCTCAACCCCTAGCGGATTCTATACCGTAAATAGTAATCGCCGAATCGAGGCTATCGCCCACCTCCCGATGCAGACGCTCGAGAATGTGGCACGTCATGAATTTGGTTTCAGTGAGGATCTCTTGGCCGAGAATGCAGGCCGTGGCATCACAGAAGTGGTAATGCGTGTTCTTGATGATCCCGCTATTAGACTTCGTGCCGCCGCTACGTCGCCGCCTAGTATGACTACCGTCGTTGTTCTCGCTGGTAACAATAAGTCAGGAATTCGTGCCTTAGCAGCAGCTCGCCACCTTCGAAACCACGGGATTAATGTCTTAGTTTGTGTGGTTGGTATCGAACGGGAGCGAGAACTGTTGGAGGATATCAGAAAGCAAGCTCGCCTCCTCCGCAACTTTGGCGGCGTCATCTTCAGCAAGTCGGAACTTTTCGAGCATGTCAGCCAAGCTAGTAACACATTAGAGACGGCTTCGCAAGGCTTCGTCACCCTGATCATCGATGCGCTCCTAGGACTTACGACACCATTTGAAGAACTCCGAAAGTCAGATCAGGCCACTACTTATGAACTTATGGAATGGTCAAACAGAAATGAAGCTTTTGTTATGTCAATCGACCTGCCAAGTGGCATTGAGCCGCAGACTGGCCGTGTTAACGTGATCGACGGAGCTAAGCTCTACGTCCATCCCCGCTACGTAGTTGCCCTTGGCGCACCGAAAGTTGGTCTGTTGAAGGCACTGGAGGCGGCTGATGACCGAGACATCAGCTTGGTAGGGGAGTGGAAGTTGTTCCTTGCTGATATCGGCCTCGGACCGGTCATCTGGCGTAAGGTGGCGACTAAAATCCGACGCGGTATTGATTTTGACGATAAATGGGTATTAGAGCTACGATACCAGCCTGGGGGAGAAGACGACTAGGTCGCTGCTTTCCGCATTTATCTCTACACGGAAACCAAGTTGCACAGTGAGTGCTTGGTTATTCAGGATGAGCATATATCCTTTATATCCCTCTCCATTGAGTAACAAATGACTTGCTCTTAAGGTGGGATTCTTCCTAGCCCTATAAGGCTACAACCCGAAAACGAAGTTAGAGTTACAGTCTATGACCATCACGATGAAAAAAAAAAGAGGTTGAGATTAAAGCTACACGGTAAGGGCAACACACGTCACTACGCCAAGTGCACTCAAGACTCTTTACATTTCGGCGGCGGTCGTCGTATCTATATGCCTCTACATATACGAGCACCTTTTCGGGGTCGACGGTGAGGTTATACAAGAAAGGCCAACCCGTTCATGCGTGTGTATTATCATCATCGACTTGGCCCTAGGATAAGGAGCCTGCGAAGTTACAGCGCTGATATCTTCGAGAGAGACAGCAATGAATAAAACATTTACTTGTGATAATTCATGAGATTAAGTGTACATTCGTACTTAATGTTTAATGCTTAATGATGATTGTTAATGAATGGTGAAGGGGTCTATTCATAAAATGCTTCGCCTTGCGCACCTACTACTTACTCGGAGTCGGGTTGAATGGACAGCTGCATATATACTAAGACGAGGTACTCGGCTTCCTAAGCATCCTCCGAAGTGCGAGGAGGGTACAGAATAATTCCGTAAAGTTGTTAGTACCTAGACACCTGAGTCTACGTAAGGCATATAAGACGTAGATCTTAGCCAATATTCTATGATTAATAATTATCACAGCAGTTGACGTAAATTCTACCCATGTTTATATTTCCATATCAAGTAAAGAGATCGAGGAGGCCTTACCTACAGCATGATGGTGTAGAGAGTGGGATATTATTGCCTGACGATACTGAAAGTTCGACTCCGATCTTATTCGGGTTTTGTCCCGCCAGCACGAAGCTTTAAAATACCCCCTGCTAGCTTCGGTCCTGGAGCTGTTGGTATCCAATAGAACGCACGGATTTACTCAGCGAAAGCTGCAGTGAACAGGGTCCAACTCATATCCAATCGTGTCACGCATAGCATGGCATGTTCTGCCCCTCGTACGAGACGAGGGGAGCTTCCAGACCAGCAAGAGGCCGAATAAGTTTAGATACCGTTGCAATTACGGTAAGCTGTAGCTGTAGCTAACTCTACACAGTAGTATTACATCCCTATGTCTCTACAACTGCAAACCCTAAAATAAAAGGCAGCCCCCCGTTCTACCAGGACAAACTCTCGATCTCAACTTGTACTTCCTCCTTCTCGAGATGGCCCCTCCGACAGACTATCCACCCCGCCGGAGCATCCTCGATAGACCTATACTTATTGCTATCCCCATCCTCATCGGCTTGTTCCTTACGCGATCGCCTTTCTTCATGAGTGCTCCGGCGTTAGATCCCGCTGCAGCGGGCAGCGTGGCTTGGGCTGACGCTCCTATTAAGTTGGTGACGACCCCTCAGTACGAGACTAAGAAGGTATGTGTCTATTTGTCTGTTTGTTCTCTAACTACCCTACCTACCTACCTGATCTACTCTTTTCATCCCCTTTGAGTAAAGTAATATGTCAGGATTTTCGTATAATACTTGGTATAAGCCAGCCGACTAATCATAAAACCTCTGCTCCCTAATAGACCGACATATTCACCACCGGCGCCACGCACATGGCCCTCCTGCACAACGCCATCCTCCGCGGGTACAACTCGATCTTCCAGCAGGCGCCGCACATCAAGCCCGGGGACGCAGCCGACTTCGTCGGGTACGCGCTGACGTGGCACAAGTTCGTCGCCTCGCACCACGACGACGAGGAAATGACTTTATTCCCCAAAGTCGAGGCCGTGCTCGGCAACGACACCTCCGTCTGGGCCGAGACGCACAAGGAGCACGAGGCGTTCCTCGGCGGCCTCGCGCGCTTCGAGAAGTACCTCCGCGGCACCCAGGACGACGGGAACGTCCCCGCGACGGCGCTCGACGGCGCCGAGCTCGTCAGGATCATGCGGTCTTTCCAGGAGCCGTTCGGGACGCACTTCCACCGCGAAGTCGCGACCATCGCGGCGCTCGCGGACCACCCGCGGGCCCCCGCGCCCGGGACCCCCGAGGCGGAGCAGGCGGCGGCCACGTTCAAGAGCTGGGGCAAGGCGACGGTGACCAAGGCGGGGACGCTCGACGTGGTGCCGTTCTTCCTGCTGAACCTGGACGGGACGGCGGAGGACGGGATGTGGGCTAACTGGCCGCCGATGCCGGCGCCGGTTAAGTGGGGGTTGGTGAATGTTGCCGGCGCGTGGCACGGGCGCTGGTGGAGGTTTAGCTCTTGCGCGGGGGGGAGGCCGAGGAAGTTGTATGCGTTGGAGTAGGTTGGCGGTTTTGGGGAGATCAACGAGAGACAGGGAAGGGGAGGGGGGAGGTTCCCGAGAGAGAGAGAGAAAGAAAGAAGAAAGAGAGAGGGATAGAAGGAAACAGACGTGTCGTGATACCCAGGTTGGCTTGGAGTCGAATGTATTGTTGATGATGATGATGATGGAGTCTTGTTTCCGATGTCGATGTGGAGTTCCTTTCGTACCTATTAATGATGGACAGGTGCCTGTGCCATGCGAAATAAGCTGGCATACTAGTATTTATAATAACCTTAGGCGACGGTGGACAGTGAGCATGAATAGGTATTCGTTTGCTATCTACTTGGCGTATACGCTCTGCTCGGAATATACACTACGCTTCGTTCTTTGATGCAGTTTCATGATAGAAATGAAATGTCCGCAGCAATATAGGTAAGCTATGCTCGACTACGGGATTTAGACATTGTTAATAGTCGGTTCATTCTCGCCCCCCCTTAGTAACTAGGGAGCATTCACAACCTCAACGAAGAGAATATACTCAAGCACCTAGGTATATAGTAGCACCCGAAACATTGTTAAACCCTTTACTCAGCATTTGGTGGCCTACATAAATTTTACGTATATGCGAAGAAGATAAAAAGTCTAACGGAAACCGCCAACTTTCGACGAGCCCTCACCTCCGCCAGAGTAACCCTCTCTTGTCATAGGTATGCCTACGACGTTCCCGCCTATTTCGCTCAACTCTTTATTTCTTCTTCATGACGAAGATCTCGCCCTGGGCCTGGTTATCAGAGCTGATAAAGAGGCGCTCGCCGGCGGGGTCCCAGCTCAGACCGGCGAGACGCCAGCAGGAGCTCATGGTCAGCGAGGGCGAGTTGCAGCCGCCGGGGTTCTGGGCGCCGATGATGTTCTTGTAGCCGGTCTTGCTGTCGGCCGCGGCGACGGGCTCGTAGACGCCGTCGGCGTTCTTCGTGAAGGGCACCTCGGCGACGAAGTACCCCTGGGCGGGCTGCCGGTCCCAGCTGCCGTGGAACGTGATGTACAGGTTCTCGCCCTTGGCGTCGAAGCCGTTGGAGATGGGCGCCATGTGCGCCGGGAACGACAGGCGCGGCGGGTTGGACTTGCCCACGCACGAGGCGTCGTTGAAGGTCGAGTTGGGCGACACGACGAACTGCGAGCCCGTCTTCAGCGCCGTGTTGTCCCGGAAGTTGGACGCCTCCCACACCGTGAAGCAGGTCGGGTAGCCGAACCAGTTGTTGGCGAGGGGCGCGGCGGGGTCACCAACTAAAAATAGCGATAATAAAAAATATCAGTAACTATTTTTGGGATATATTTATCAGGTATCTCTGAGACTTACGGTAGTTCAGCTCCTCAGCAGGGTTGTCGATATGGATGTCCGTCGACTGGCCGTTAACTGTCCTCCTGAAGTCGTCACCGCTGTTCTCGGCGCCCCATACGTGGCCGTTGGGGTCGAAGGCGAGGGCAACTTCGTTGCGTAGACCGTAGCCTAGCACGGTGCCTTGGCTGTTGAACGAATAGCCGTTCGCTGGCGCCTTGCTTACGTCGAAGACCTTAACGAGAGCACGACCGACCTTCGGGTCAATAGTTGGGTTATCCCAGTTGGAATTGGAGCCGACGGAAATGATAATCAGGTTGGGGTTCTTGGGGGAGACGAGGATGGTTCGGGTCGAGTGAATACCCTGACCAATGCCGCTAACTACGGTCTTCTGGCCCGTAAGCGTCAAGGCCGCGGCATCGTACGTCCACGACCAAGCAGTCGTCTGAGAGCTAGCGTAGAGGGTCTTGCCATCAGGTGTCAAGCTGAGACCGTGGTTGAGACCCGAATTCTGGTAGAGGGTCTTGGTGCTGTTGATGCAACCGTCCGCACCGAAAGTGTGGACCGAGATACCAGAGCTGGCTTGCAAGACCAGCATGTTGCCGCGAGGGTCGAAGATGATAGTTCGGGGCTGGCGAAGACCGCTGGCGATCTTGGTCACTTGCCAGCCAGAATCAACGGTGTAAGCATATCGGGGAGAAGCAACGCCGGAGCAGCTGGTTGGGAAGGGGACCGATGGAGCGGTCTGCGACAGGACTGACGTATCTAGTATTAGTGTTGCCCCTATTCTTCCTATATAAGCAGCAAGGACTACTCACCCTGGCCTACCAGGGCAGCCACCACGGAGGTCGTAAACAAACGCATATTGGTATTCGGTCAATGAGAAGTACGGAATTAAGCAGGTAGGTAGTTAACCTCAGTTACCCGGCAGAACGCGAAGTCCTTTGAAAAAACTAGGATGGAGTGGGCTATAGAGGAGGTGTCATGTTATATAGTAGATCTACAGCTTCGCTCTCGAATCCACTCCTGATGATGCAACAACACCATGCTCCGTACGCAAGCCATCTTGAATGCGGAGAGCCCACGAACCGGGGTTCTTGGCGCTTTGAAGTAATTAACAGGCAGGTATCTTGAGATGAGTGCCCAAGGAGACGCGAGGGCTGATTGGACAAGCTGTTGACAGGTCGACCATATTTAGGCAATGGGGGTCAAGATTTCCTTATATAGCAGACGTTATACCACGTTGTACCACGTCGTGTTAAGCTAGAGGGTATATATTTATGGCTATAACAGAATAAGGCGTCGTTGTTTTCGGCCTGCGGAGGCAGATCATCTTATTGATGTAATTAGGCGGAAAGACAAAATGCAACTTCACAAGATCGAGTCTCGCCTGGGGTCCCCGCAGGCGCTCGCCTCTCACCGGCAGATGAAGAGAAGGTTGCCTAGTAGTATAACGAACAACCGATACGATAGAACAGAAAGGTCCATACCTCGCTATTAAATAGGTAACCCGTCAGGAACGAGCGGCATGGACTACCAAGACGGTGTCGTAAGTTTGGGTGATGTATTCTCAAAGACGAGATATTTTTAATATACAGTGACCTCACCACACGCTTCTTCAAGGTCCTTGTGTTAGATGCTCGTGGCAAATCAGTCGTGTAGAGCGTGGCAGTTAATATGGGGAATCGGACTGTGAATATTTAAGATCTTTATGATACCTGATATCATCGTCATCATCGTCATGTACACCTCAACACCATAAGGTGCTCTTGGAGTCTGTCAGGTGCGGGTGCCTTTAGGAGTTGGGCTATTTATAAGATGCCGTTAGTCCCGACGACATCGTGCATCCCATAGAAACATCTCGCAATACGCTGTTGCACAGGACACCAAGTGGAATATGCCCATAAAGTCGTAGCACCAAGCTAGTCGTGGAGGAATATCAGCTTCTTCGTAGGTACCTATATTTCGTAGGCATCTCGACACGCGTTCGACACAGCAGTAAACAACTGAAGCTGTTGAGTCGAGTACCTAGATGCTGCTCTGAACCATGATAGGCAAGAACTTCGCCGAATAAACTTTCGACAAATTCTAAAATAAAACTTGGTTGCCGTCCATAAATCTCTGGAGAGACATCAAAGGAAGCTCTGCCTGAAGATAACAAGCCTAGATTTGTCTGATAAAAACTAGCTGCATCCCACGGAATATGTATTAATTGAGGCTCTATCAGATTTAAATTGCGGCAAACCATCGAAAAACATCGTGATATTATCCATTAGTTATATCGTGGGCATGTATTGTGTGTGTTGTGTGTATTGTAGAAAATGAAATCGCATCGCCAATGAAGGTCTGGAACTTTAAAATTCTGGAGAAATTCTGGGGAATCTCCAAAATTTGGATTCGCCCTAGCGTTTCACTTTCCATTAGAGGTACCTAGACCTAAATGCTAAGCCTCCCCAATCAGGTCTGCATCTGCCCGGAAAAAGGCCATCGCCGCAATGAATCCCCCATAACATAATACAACCAGTTAAATCACAGCTCATCTCAGCCTCCAAGAGATACTAAAGGTACCTAAAGCAGGTAAGCAGGTAAGCAGGTAAGCAGATAAACAGATAAGTAATATTATGCATGTGGTAGTAATGCTACATATATTCCGTACCAGCTGCACAGTGCGCGCCCTTTGCCACGTCCAGCCACGTCCAGCCACGTCGTGTCTTGATTGGTTGTTTTCCCCTGATCTAAGCATAAGTCCAAGCATAATTTGCCGTCAGTCTGTCAAACGTAGCTTAATTGTCAAGGTTAATTCTTTCTTTTTTTTTTTTCCCACTGTGCCCCCTTCGTCTCATAATCTCATTTCTAAATTTTTGACCTCGTATCCATTTATTCCATATCTGGTCTTTCATTCCAACTTCTGGCCCAGAACCCAGAACCCCCTTTTTTTTTCTTTACTCTACCCGCCCCTTGGCAACCTTCGCGCCTCGTGTGTGGATTGTCTCCGTTCAACTGTATCGACGGCACCAATGCAGTCGTTTTACGATCTGCTAGATTGATACGATAAAGTTCGACCCCGTTGATCGGTTGAGCAACCCCGAAAAAAGAAGGGGTATCGTGTCTGACGCGTGTGCGTTATTGACCGTCTAATTGCCTTTTTTTTTTTTGCAACCAGGCACCCATTCATCGTCAATCAATAATCAAATACCCTCGTCGCGATCGAGCCTTTCGAGGTGGGAATACCTTTCCCTTGCCGCTCGCTACTCTGCGCATTTTCACCAATACGAATATACGGATAGACGGCGGTAACGGGAGTCCTCATGTATCATTGAATAAACCATCCTCGATTACGAAAACGACGATATAATCAACGACTTATCGATTACATGACAAAAAGACGACCATAATACTTGATATAGTTCTTTTTATCAACCCTACATTTCCGACTGCCGTCTGCGAAGGCGTTGCTAAGCTCCATCATGGATCTGCTTCGGCGCGCTTACAGGCGTGTGCCTGCAGCCCTGAATACACCTCAGCTTCCTACCGCGGGCGAGAAGAGACCTCAGCTCAACAGATTAACATCGCGGCTCGCTTTCTTCAGAAGACCTCTTAGATTAAAAGGCAACTCCAGCATCTCCGTTCCCTTGGGCGTGGTCGTTCTGTTTCCATGCATTGTAGTTGTCCTTATCCTCGTATTATTCGTCAGGCATCCTAGCTCTCCAGGAAGAATATTGATGCCTGCTGGTGCCCCTCCAGCTATCCGGTACGTCATCTATTAATTGGATATCATGTACACTCGCTAACTGCTGTGTTTCTGAAAATAGTAAAATCAGCGAAGAACACGATAAGGTATTCGTTACGGGCTGCCTCGAGCCCGACACTACGCAAGAGCGAGTAAATGGCGCGTTCGTCGTTCTCGCCCGGAACAAGGAGCTTGAAGGTGTCATTCAGTCTGTCAAGTCTATCGAGCGCCACTTCAACCGGTGGTACCACTATCCTTATGTATTCCTGAACGATGGAGACTTCAACCAGACTTTCAAGGATGTCGTTCGTAACTACACTTCTGCCCCGGTCGAATTTGGCAAGGTCGGTCCAGAGATGTGGGGCTTTCCAGACTGGATAGATCCCAAAGTTGCGAAGGAGGGTATTGCTAAACAGGGAGACGCTGCTGTGATGTACGGTGGTTTGGAGAGTTATCACGCCATGTGCCGATTCTACTCTGGGTAAGCAGACGAAAAATCAAGACAATTATCTAGACTAAGCTAACACGATACAGATTTTTCTATGACCACCCCCTTCTTGCCAAATACGAGTGGTACTGGCGTTTGGAGCCCGAGATCAAGTACTTCTGTGATATTACATAGTATGTTTCTTGAGTCTAATTTTTTATTTCCACCCGTATATACTAACGCCAATGTGTAGTGACCCCTTCCGTAAGATGATCGAGTATAACAAGACTTACGGTTTCACTATTGCCGTCAAGGAGCTTCGCGAGACTGTCCCCAACATCTTCCGTTATGCTTCCGCCTACAAGCGCCTGAATAACATCACGTCTCAAGGTCTGTGGGAAATGTTTGTCGAACCTAAGCCGGAGAAGCCGGCTCCCCCTGAGGATGACCCCAACTACAAGCCGCCACTACCTGAAGAGATCTTACGAAGTGACCCCGGCCGAATGAACTTACCCGAGATTGATCCTGAGGCCATGGAGGGTGAGAGTTATAATATGTGTCATTTCTGGTCCAATTTTGAAATCGCGAAGCTCAGCTGGTTCCGAAGCAAGGAGTACAAAGCCTTTTTCGAAATGATGGACCGCAGTGGTGGTTTCTGGATGGAGCGGGTAGGTCAACCCCAATCACCTCGAGTAGAAAGAAATTCAGTGTTGCTAACCGTGCATTAGTGGGGTGATGCCCCTATTCATTCTCTTGCTGCTGGTATCCTCCTGGCGCCTAAAGACATCCATTATTTCCGTGACTTCGGTTACCGACATACTACCATCCAACACTGTCCAGCCAATGCCCCTGCTCGCCAACTTCCTCGTGAGCCTTTCCTCGAGAAAACAACCGAAGACGAGAGGAAACGAGTGGAAGAAGATGAGTACTGGGACCAATGGGACCCAGAGAAGGAGAACGGTGTCGGTTGCCGCTGCCGCTGCGATACTGACATCGTAGACGTTGAGGGCAAAGAGGGTTCGTGCCTGGCTGAATGGGTCGACGTTGCTGGTGGGTGGGCCAGCCCGTAGTGAGAGCCTGTCAGCTCCAAGTATTTGACAATTCCCATTAACAACAACTACGGTTGGATACCAAGTATCTTCTTAGCGACCTTCTTCCAAGGCATTTCCCGGCACAGAATATTAACGATGGAACGACAATTGTATTTGGTCTAGATGTGCTCTTGGTCGCTTTTTGCCCGCGGGGAAAGGGTGCTTAGAAATGTTGGGTTTCGGATAACGGCGCAGCGAAGGCTGATAGGAGTGTAGCATATTACGTATTAAAGGGGATAAATCCGTCTGCAACTTATATGGCCTGGTGGTTTTGCCATAGAAAGAGGGCGTCACGAACCTAGAGGCGGTTTGATAGGTTACTTGTCGGTTACCGCCCAGGTCAGGGACGGTAAACATCATCATAATTGTGCATGTAGAAGAGCTGCACCCTCATGGTCCAGTTGAGTTGGCATACTATATTGGGCTTGACATCAGTCGTATATAATATTCTCGCGTTACCAAAGCGATTCGCTAGTCCTTTGAGCATAGCCATTCGGCATGAGTGTGATTTGTAGACACGAACCCATGTAACTTTTATAGTCGTCCTCATTCCAACTTCACACATTTCTACCGGGAGAATCTATCTACATCTTTCTAAATTTGCAAGTTCTATATAAGGGAGTATATAGCACGAATCATAGCTATCTTGCTTTGGGAAAACATTAAACGGGGCTTATGTAGACAGAGCATAAGTATCGTGGAACTATCAACATGGTATGTGGACTTCGAATTATAAACGTCAGGTTGCTCTGTGTATGCTGGTCGCCATATAAAGCTATTTATAAAGCTATTTAAGACGAAGGATATCATAATCTCTTAAGCATAGATTAGACTACCTGTAACACGGCCTACCTAATCTTCAGTTGTAGATATCTAAGCTAAGTGTGCAGAACAGTATCTCTTGACGACCTCTTTTCATTTGGAAGCCTCTAATAAGACGATCCACTGTTCAAATAGAATACTTCCTTGATAATTTCCTCCGCATTCCACGAAATAGAAAGCGCATCCTAGTTTAACAAGAGATGCTTCACAAAGGCCTAAAGTTATGATTGTCTTCATTTACTACGGAGATTCATTCTCAGTTCGGCTTCAGGGGGTTCCAAGGGGAAGGTATAGAAGTCAGACATTTGATAGTACTGAGAGGTGGTTTTTAAAAAATCAAAACGGCGAGGTGGTCGACTCTCTTAGAAACCTGAATCTTGTGATGCGGGACATGCCACAGAGGTACTGAAGTGTCAAGAGCATTCAAATAGCTACCTAGGCTTGAGTTGATACGGAATAGTAAAATTCAAGTATAACATGAACTTCCCGTCTCTCAAAACAACTCCTAACCAAGGCCCTAGCCAGAAGATTATATCGTTGAATGTCTCGTCGAATGTCTAATATTGAAGCGTCTATCTATATTTTGGAGTGGCTATCCTAATAATTGCATCGAGGATACCTCCTATTTCTAGTGACCTATCTTCGTAAAGATCACCTCAAGCTATCACTCAGGAGTTGTCTCTCAGATACTCAGCACAACATTACTTATGTAGGGGTTTATTACACTTAGCTTAAAATCTACCACGGCAGAAAACGAATGAATATCGTATGTGAATGTCCTTGAAGACTACTGGTAGAGGCATAGACTTCTCGTAAGACCATACCTACATGATCAAATATCATACTTTAAAGAGGAGCAGAACGGTACTCATAAAGTATATATATCTCAAGAGACACTGACATGCAGTAGGCAACTATCCTGGCCTTGTTTGGTGCTATAAATCCAATAGGATGCTGCATAGAACGACGAGTTCTTCGTGAGTTGGACTATCGTATACTGGTGTAAACCACTGGATGACTACTAAGCCATCGTCGCTGACAAGACATAGGAATCTGCATGTGCATTTGGATGAAAAGATGACCTGATAATCTGTCCATGGCGCCTACAATAAATGCACTAAGTGCACCAAATACAGCCCCTTTCCCAATAAATTGAATTGGAAGTCATCAACCTATAGAAGATATTTATACCGTCCACTCTTATAGATAATGGGCCTCATCTATTAATCGTGTTTTTACCGGAAATCCAATAGGATACTGCCCTGCAAAGAACTATTTGCACCCCACGACTGTATTAGCTGGTTGTTCCAATACGTTCTTCACGATCACGGATGATGCTGAAGGATTTCTGTATGAGTGGTGGATTATGTGTACCCCTAACCCACAGAGGAGTTTGACTGCAAAATCCTGCCTATACACGCTCTCTACCAATGATAGAGTCGCCACCAGCGTAGCATTCATCTTGCGGTAAGATCTTGATACGCCCGCGTTTAGTCATATATACATGTATCGTATTTCTAATGATCTGGTAGGCTGTCAAACTTTTAATCAGTACGGCATTATTTTCCGAGACTTTCCACGTGCATTCCACGTATCTTTACCAACAAGTAAAACCCTTAAAGGGTCTTGCTACGGTATATTCAGGGAATATGGCTAGGACATATATTTGCCTATCTATGGGCCTAAATGCTTGGCGGACAGGACAACATGATCAGACTTTCGACGTAGCCATCCACCAATGATGGATGAAGGACGTATATGCATCCCCTCAATGGTTATGCAGGGTTAGAGCAACTGTAGGCGATAGTAGGCGATACGAGGCACTGTGGCAAGGCAAAGACAAGTGCCTAGGTAGAGACGGGAACAAATGATGAGGTGTAAAAGACTAGAGCAGCTACCGCATCGTGATAATTCTCGCAAGGCTAACATCACTTGAGGTTCCAATCGCGGGGTCTTTCTGCTGCGTCCGGTGCATGAATATACTTACCAACCATATATTGTACCGCGATGGTAGGTTAGGAATAAAGGCGGAGGAGCCAGTTGAGCCACGCATGCTAACAAAATCAGATGTCGGTGAAAGAAGAGATATCTCGACCGCCTCGTAGACGCCTCACATGCTATACAGGCGGCATACTATATGTACCTACGCTTAGGCGACATGAGATAGTGAACCGATATCTATTCGCCCCCCCTCGCCAATAGAATGGCAAGGTGGTATTGTGGGAATTTGCGATGCAAGCCGGGGTCAAGGAAGCTGACACATGGGCAATTTGACGAGTCGGCAACGTCATTAAGAAAAAGGGGCCACGATGGCGCCAACATAATGGCAATGGTTAAAACGAGAACAAGTGCTGACTGATCGCTTGCACTAATGTGAAGGCGGCGAAGTACACGTCGGCTGGGTAAGATACACCATCCCTCCTATGCAAGACTAACTACTTCGACACGATGCAGGGAAGGGACAAGCATCTTTGCCCATCTGAGTAGGACTTCGTCTAGTGATCGATGCTACGAGGAATCAAGACAAATGGGGCAAGGGAAGGGATGGACTGTAAGGTGTAGCCGGCTTTAACTCCTTAAGCGCATGGGGATTTCAATTTAGGAGGAAAAGGAAGGGGAATGAAAAGGCAAAAGCGGCATACGCTGATCAAAAGACCAATACTACTACTTCTCGCGTAAGTAGGGAGGGTGAAAAAGAAACAATAAGGAAGCATGAACTTCGGTGTGCTAAGGGCCTACTGAGGACTTGATGCAAATTAGAGAAGATTTCTATTTGTCCAAAGGAGACTGTGAAGGTGATGGGGCTTTTTTTTTGGGCTGCCACTTCAATAGCACAGGATTTTAATTATCACAGGAAAGACAATAATGATCCCAAGGGACCTCGGGATTGCTTTTGGGTCGCGCTCGGGTAGTAGGCGACACTTAATTCACGTTTCGCGGAACAATCCAGACTCTACACAGTAGCGTCGACGGCGCCATCGAACTCACGCTTGTCTTCCCTTCCCATAAAACCTGACCCGTCGTATCCGATACCACGGGATAATGTGACCCGTTAGTTAGCACGGGCGAAGTAATACATAACCTACCTGACCTAGCCTACAAATAAATGTATTTGTATAATATGCGCTGAGCTGAAAAACGACGAAGATCGCTTGCGATGCTTGGGAAAAACTGGAACTCGGACCCAAGGACTAAAAGTAAAAGGGCCAAGTGCTAAAAGGTTTTAAAAGGGAATTTGGGGAGGGGTGGAGGGGAAAAGAAAACGTTTCGTGATCCGTTCATCAGACATATTACGACCAGTCCGGGCTGGGCGGTTCGGGAACACCAAATGGGAAAGATGATCAGTGACGATGTGAGCCTGCTCCGGGGGAGAGCGCCACTACTGTCCTGTAGTGTAGCACCTATGTAATGTATTTGTTCGGAGACAGGCATCGATTCCTCCCGCCAGGAAGAGGGGGAAAAGGCTATTGTTTCGTTACCGCTTCTGAGGGCGTTGGCTGGGAAAGGGGGTCCAAGAGATAAAAATGGGCGAACGCCAACTAGGTAGGTATGGTATCGCAGGCTTGGACCATTAGCCTACGGGATGGGAAGCCTGATTCTAAAGGAGGCGGTTCTTGCGCCGTGTTAATAGTAATGGAGGAGGGTAAAAAAGAGACATAACATCATACGCAGGGCGATGATTAGTGGCTTCGATTTCCTCTCAGGGTTTAAGCAAAGCCGCCGGGCGGGGCTCCTAAGTCCCCCCCAAGAGGTACCCAGCGTTGCGTGCGTGTGTCTTAAGTTCTAGATGATGTTCTCGTGCGAACAATACATAGAGTACTATGCGGTTAGCATGTAGACTTCATGTAGGTATGGAGCGTCATGGATGCTTCGAATGCGGCAGGTCAACCCAATTCTCCATTTTCCCTTCTCCATCCCTAGCCTAGGATAGCATTCGTATGTAGGTATTCGTATGTAAGTAGCGTAGCGTAAGTGTACATTTACAGATAGGTCGGTCAATATGTCTGGGACCGGGGATCCAAGCTAGGCTGAAGAGAACTATGACTCCTAAGATACGTCGCCGTCGGAGCTAGAGTATGAAGATCGAAAGGGGCGGGCAGGTTGAGTAAATGTGTGTGCGTATGTGCGTTGTGTGTGTGCCCGTCTTGCCTGTTGGAAATGAACCAACGAATGATATGCGCTTCGGAAACGAGGTTGTGCAGGGAAGACATCCAAGGCCGTCGTTCGATTGCACACTAATATAAATTATTTGACGCAGAGCCTTGGATACGAAACTTTACGTGTAGAAGGATGGAGCATTTTCTACTACTAAAAAAAAAAAAATCTGTACCCGTGGAGAGAGCCTATTCCGAGGAAGATCCTCCCCTGCACGAGATAATGATTAGAAGAGAGATATAGCACCTATTCCTTGAAATACTGGCTGCTAAACGGGTTTGATAGCAGGTAGGGATCTACCAAATTATGAACCTAGCAAGGTCAGTCACAGTATCCTCTCTGGCTTATTAGACATACCCCCTTTAGACTACATACGCAGATACGGTAATGGGGAAGAAGATAGGCTCTATATATAAAAAAAAAAAAAAAAAAGATTGTAAGCCTATGGTTTCGTTGTCGCGCATAGCATACAACTCATGTGCAGAGCTTGTTCGGTTTAGGCTTACGATCCACAAAGCCACAAGATCACCTACTTAATAATACCATTACCATGTAAATCTACCTAAATTGGCTCGGTGGTTGATAGTATATCCGCAAAGTGCAATGTGTGTGTTAGTGGCCACACTGCCACGGCAGAAAAATTGCAGCGGCCACTGCAGTAGCAGCAGCAGCAGTAGAATGATTGTGATCACAAGAGTCGTGTATCACCGGGTGCTGCGGAGCAGCCAACCATATTCATCCCTTCGGTATGGATCAAAATCGAGTCAAGTCAAGAAACAGAGAGCGCCCTGCTGCCGAGACTCTGTCATCAACGATCATGGAATACCTATGCCCCCTTAGCTTTTTTGTAATTTTTGGCACGGAGCGCTTGGTAAGACCAATCTTGGACTTCTGACTTGGTACCAAGCAAAAATTGTGTGATAATGGCGGGTTGAACTTCTCGCTCCAGCGGTTAGGATCTGCGCTAACCGGCTCTTCTGGGTGTGGCGGCTGACTCGAATTTGGGGGTTTCATGGGAAATACTTTGATTACATAGCACTACTGTGTATGTAGTATACAGTCCGGAACGGGCGATGAGGTCCGTTGCAAGCATGTTTGCCCTTTTGTCTTTACCGGAATAATACCAAGTTGGTCTAGCGAGGTAAATTTTGCTTGGTCTCGTGCCAAAGCTGGGCTATATACGTAGACGCCGGCCTGAGCGGCGGTGGAAAAAAAATTCGCTGATAATAACCTCATAGTGACCGCCGAGCGCCGACACTACATGGTATGTAAGGTAGCGTATGTCCACCGTTCACGAATGTGTGATGTCTAAATGTGTAGTGGATGTACGTACATATCATAGATGCAAGTCCAGATCTACGAAAAAAAAAAAAATCTCCACGAGTCGAATGAGAACCACATTCCTTAGCCAATGGGATCACGGCGGCTTAGGCTTGGGATGCTATTACAATAGCAACATGGGTTCCCGGGTTGCAATGTGCATTTGCTAAAAAATCGCTGGGAGTGGCATGTGGTGCGGTTGTGATGCACTACGAAATACCTCCTTGCGCTTAATAGCAAATTCCTTAGACGGAATGCCATTGCGACCACAAATTGGTTGCGTTTCATTTGACCCAAGACGTGATGGGGCGCTTCTAATGCCATAGGTTAAAGGTAGTAAATGAGCGAATCCTTTGAAAGGCCGGGTCGCCGGGAATAGGTCACTTCGACTACGATATTAGTGCAGCTACAGCTAGGACTTATCAAACTAACGAGACGCAAACTAGAAAACTAGTACATAGTAATAACGCTGTGGCCTTTTTATGCCAGATTAGCTTAGGGGCAAGCGATGCTTGTATTGTATCTTGGAGCTTTGGGCTTCATGTAACTGGTCAACCTAGCTGAAAGTCGATGAGGTTGCGAATGTTCTATTCTCGTCAACAACCTTGCCTTGCCTTGCTTATTAGTCTAACTTGTATTGCTTCACATATGACTGGTAATGAGTGATAAGCACGGCTAAATATCCGAGTACAGGTCTTAAAAATCATATGCCCTTGCACCTCATATTAGATATTAGATATTAAAAAACATATTCTCCAGCCTGGTAGTAGTCTCACCCAATCAAGTTAGGTAACTCTGGCCATATCGGTACGGTACAATACAATACTACTACTATTCAAGGCTAATGGTGCTAATACGGGACCTGCGTCTCCTCGGTTGTTAGAGGTGGCGGTGACGCGGGCATGCCTATAGAGAGGGTATATCAAGCCACACCGTCTAGGAAGTTATTGTAATCTATTAGAGACGAATAGTGCTATGGTGCTAACTAGCATGCAGCCGCTTCGTTTGCGCCTATGGTTGGGGGATTAGCCCTCACCTCGGTTCATATGAGTTGCCGGCTTGGATGGGCCAGAACCTTCAGGTATCAAAGTCCTAGCCCTCTTATAGCAAGGCTTGTGCGATGATAGCGTTGCTTGATGATGTCGGCTCGGATGCGGTGGCTTATCAAGGGAATGAGCGCGCCCCCTAAATTGTTCCTGTGAGATCCACTTGGAAGAACTGATCTTGCCCCTTTCGTACCGATATGGATTCCTTGGATGTAGGTCTTAGAGCCGTGTCGGCGTCAGGATACCGGAGAGGGTCGCCGATGGAGACCGACCGCTAAAACCGGCAGCTCGCCGTAGTGGCAGAGTTGGCTAGGACTAGCATCCTAGAGAGAAATTGCTACATCGGTTGGCCAGTGAAGGAAATGCGGTCAGAAGAGGAAGAAGGCTATTGGGAAATGTACAATGTAGTAGATAGTAAATGGGTTGGGTACATCTGTAATGAGGGGACCACTGCCATTATTATCCAGGTTACTTGGCGGCGTGCAATACATACAGACAAAATAGCGTGAAGAAAAAAAAAAAAAAAAAAGATTGAGCAGAGGTACTTGCGGGACATTCCATCCCTGTGCTCACGGTCATTTTTTCTACGTATGGTGATGATAGGCACACTCCCCTGAACCATGGGTGTAGGGGAAAGTAGCGCGGGACGAAACCAACGGAAACAAGGGTTGTCCCGGTGGTTATACTTGTCTACAATGAGATGTCGTACTCGCTTCGTGCACATGTGAGAAATGAACTCCAGAGAAGCAATTATCGGGAAACCAGGTCGCAGTGACATCTATCCGTGAACCCTCATTACGGATAAGAGAGTGAGCGAAGGGGAGAGGAAGGAGACTCCGGCTCTGCATATCAGAACACCGATGATCATCGGCCAAAGATGGAGACATATCAACCTCACCGCAGGAAAGTTGATATGCACGCTATCTACACTACTGCCATGCTGGGATCGGGGTCCGTTTCGATACACGTGAGAGTTGTGGATGTCCCGGAGAAAATCCCCTTGTCAAATCAACATGGGGAGACGGGGGATAGGAAACACAATGACGCTTGGAATCGACAAAAATAACATTCTCTTCACAAAGAAGCGCCAAAGTAGCCATTGGTAGAGAGTAATAATACATACGTGCGCACTTAGCATACATACCTAGTATGGAGGGAAAATGGTAAAAATCCAGCTTACATAAAGATGGTGGTAACATTGACGAGGATGACGAGGAAGAGGAATTAATGGCATGTCGATCTGACGACTGGTTCTGAGGCTGATGCTGCAGTTAAGTGGTTAAAGTGCTGGCATGATGGCAATTTGTTTGCGGTCTACGTAATGAGCCTCCACTCCGGCGTGATTGACGATATTTACATAGATGTTAGAGTGTCGGGAAGGGGGTGTCATCTTGTCGGTATTGGGAATACCTTAAGGCAGCAGCAACAAGTAGGCTGGATGGGCCGTATCATGGAAAGCAGCTCGGTGATAATGGACGATTGGTTTCTCATGCTAACCGTCTAACAGACATGTACATGCGTATACGCACGCACAACACCTTAGCGTCGTCCTTTGCCGCGTCCTTTCCCATGCTGCGATGAGCTGATGATGTTCATCGATCATGATGCACGCAAAGTCGCGAAAGGCTCTTTGGGGCAGACGACCTTCGAAGATAAGTTAGGGCCGGCCGGAGATGCAAGTAGGTTAGGTACTGTATGCATTTTGTCCTGCTCGGATTTGGGGGTCAAAATTGGGGATTAATTAACCGCAATGCTCCCCTGATGAAATCTTGACACTGAGACATCTCATGCGGGCTCTTTCTCGAGTCATTAACTAGTACGTAGTATGTAAGGTTCTTAAACGGATTCGAGATGGCTGCTTGGCCCTTCAGATCGTTAGACTTACTCATATAGTAGTGTGGATATCTGCTGACAATGATCCAATAAGGATGTGAACAAAGTTCTCTTTTGGCGGGCAAAAGAGGCCGGCCCCTTGGCAGGAAGAAAATAATGATACGTAACCTTTTCTTGCCAACAGGGGTATCGCCGCTATCGATCACATTTATTACTCCATTCAAACCGTAATAAACCGTAAGGTGTTGTCTATTTCTACTACCTGTGCATTTGGTCTATGTTATAGCATAGTGTAACAACTCAAGATTCATCGTGACAAAAAGAACGCCGGAAAGAAATACATCATCTACTCCATCCACCAGAGACTTATACGCGTATAGGCAACACGCAATATTCCAACACACAGAAGGCATCCTACCATAACCTATCATGTAGGCGACCTTTGCGCAAAGATCATGAAGCCAATCTAAAGTTAACTAGGGTAAGGCAGGCTGCAGATTGATGATAATTCGGGACCCGTTGATTCTCGAATGATCGTGTCGAGAAGGCCCGTGACATGATACATGTTCTGGTGATAAATGTTCTATGCACCTACAATCTTTACGAACTGACTTACATCAGGTGCTGGAACAAGTTTTTGTTAGATCCATCCAATACGATGGCGATCAAATGTCGAATTCCATCATTCCGGTGTTTCTAGATACACTACTAGTAAGGGGTGGTAGGTACCACTATCTATTCCAACTCCTGGCCATGCAACGACTGCGCACATTTTGTGCTTCTTATACGGGCTAGACTACCAAGGCTGGAGCAAGGCTTGTCAACATAGTATTAAACTATCATGTACGAACCTCCGCTCTCCACCTCTTCTACTATGTATGCTAGGCACTGTTATGAGAAAGTAGTATATACTATTATACGTACCACCTTAAATATGTAGTGGTAGACAATCCGTCGCGCCAGGGCGGCCCGGGTCTCAAAGCCTAATAACGCTAAAAAGGAGGCCCGTAAGGCGTAAGCATTACGTGGTATTGTATTGTACCCCATCATTTACTCTTACGCTGTGCGTTTCTCCCCAGTCGCTATCGCCGTTTCCGTTACCTATTCCAAGTTTGAAGTCTCCAAGTCATTAGCTGAAGCTGACTTGTTGAACCGTGCGGCTAGGCGCAGCTATCCAGTTTTCTACCATGTAACGAAAGAAAAAAGCTAGTAATTCCTTTACTATGTAGCCGTACCGACGCTATGTAATTTGATGCTTTAGATTCCACTGGTTACTGGAATTCTGCATGGTGCTAGAACGATGCATTATCCACAGTATCGGATGCGCTCATTTCCCTAAATGCGGGATAACCAACGGGCTCTCTCACCCTTTCTCAAAGCTTCAAGGGGGTCTCTGCTTTGAAAGGGATTGAGTGATTGAGATGCAGGCTTGCGTCCGTGGGGGTGGCCTTAGCAAAAACGAAGATTGTCTTATTAGATTTAGCAGATAAGTCTTTTAGTTGTGTACCTCTTGTGTGTATGTATGTGTGTGCATGTGTATGCTTCCATCAAAACTTCCTTTTACTTGGCATTTCCAAGATGGCGGTACCACGCAAAATGCATCTCTTCCCATTTTCCCTCCTACCCCGGACGCATTAAAACATGTCCGTTTCCAGCCCAACAGGCAACAGGCAACAGGGCCTGTTTGAAGAAAGTTGCATATTGCACACTCAAACCGAGTTACATCGGGAGCGCTGCTTTAGCTCTAGGTGCGAACTTCAATGAAAACGGAGGACTCCGTTGTCGCTGAATAGAAAATTACCTCTATCGACTTGTTTGCGAGCTGGTTCACCAATGCAATTTACGAACCCACATGTATTGGGCCGTCATGCACATACTTATGGTACACGAAGAGACGAGTTCAAGACAGCGCGCAGCTTTAACTCTTGATTTAATTGTCTTAATAAATGCGAGATTATTGGTTTGTTTCATTATATGCTTCGTCGTATGAATATGGATTTTTTATATATACTATATTGTTCCTCATTCACAAAGGTTAGGCTTTGACGTAAACGGGATCCATCGCAATATGCCACTTATACACGCTTATCCTAGCCGTAATTACAATAACCTCAACATTTCAAGATATGAGATGCAAGGTTTATTAGCATTCCTGGTTGATGACGACTGACGTAGCTTGTTTCTCGTCAACCAAAATGTATTATTTCAACTATATACGGAATATGACATGTACCTGTTTTATATGGTGAGAAGAGGCTGTATATATTGAATATCAAACAAGGCTGTGGCTCGTCGGTAAACGTACAGATACGTTACAGCAGCAGTTAAATATTGAAATGACTTGACTTTATTGTCGTTGTGCTAGCGTTCATACAGTACATGACACTAGCATGGCTCAACAAGTTGGCGTCTAGGAGAACTGACTCTTCTACGACCCATGCCCGGCGACTTTGAATCTTGATTGACGATCGATCTCGACCAGTCTAGTCCCTTTTTTTTCCTTTTTTTTTCCTTTTTTTCTTCAAAGAAAAAGCCCTATACCGTATACTACAGTAAGATGCCTCGTACAACAACTTGCACTAGTAGTAAATATCATGTACATAATCCCCATTGCATAGTGTACGTTTATTAAAGCGCTTACACTTACAAGACCATCCAGGTAACGGACGAGGCGGCACTTGTAGCCGCATCCATCATGTGTTACGTGCCTATCACGTACTTCGTACATACATACGATATAGTAGTAGCTCTGTAACACGAACTAAACAATTCGGACGTAGGAATGATTCGGAACGGACCAAGCTTGCCAGCTTACCAGCCCAGCTATAATGAAGTCTCTCATGCACATGCTCAAGTAGGTAAACTCTCCAACCACATCGCATAAATGCTACGGTATGAAATGAGTATTATATGACCGAGTAACCTATCTCCCCCTTGTAAATGGCAGGTAAACGACACAGGATGTTGGACTGATTGTAGTAATGTGTTTAACGATTCCGCCGACGTCTCAACGAAGGTATGGTGTATCATCATCATACCAAGATCCCAAATAGGGTTAAGCGAGAGATTGATTGGATACGAGAGGACGAGAGTAACAAGAGGGTTAAAAGAGGATGTCGCAAGCAGAGAGCCACTTTTTGGTCCGTTTACTCTCCTTCCACCCCATGTGCCTTTTTTTTACGGCTTTGTCACTCGTGTCCATCTTGCCTATCTTGTCCATCTTCATCTGTTTTATCCACACCCCGGTTCCTCCAACTGTGTCCTAAGCCCCCTTTATTACGTTTTCCGAATTCATCCTTGATGAATTTTTTTTTCCCTTGGATTTACTAGTGAAGTCGGGCTCCGTCTCGGTCATCCTTCTAAGTTTTGCCTTCCGTCTCCCGCCTTGTTTCCAACCTAAGCATTGCCGAGTAATTAAGCAATTAAGGAGGAAGCCAGGTAGAAAGCGAAATGAACTAGACGCGTCCTCAAAAGCTATGGCCGAGATTCTTGCCGCGCCCATTTCATTACGTTGTGTCTCAGGTACATAGACACGATACCTAAGGTATACTAGGTAAAGTATTGTATTGTACATATAAAATCCGAATACAGGGCCGTGCTTCAGTTACGGGCATGGACCCTGGCTTGCTGCTATTGGTAGAGAAAGGAAGTTCATTATATTAGTGTTAGATTCAATAATTAGATATTATTACTTATGTAGGTACAACCATACATTGACGCATTCCGAAGCGGAAAGAAAAAGAAGAATGTAAAAACCGAAAGAGAAAAAAAAAAAAAAACAAAAAAAAAATAAAATAAAAAAACGAGGGAGTTACCCATACACACCTAAGGTAGCAAGTAAGTAGTATCTGACCAAGTATACTTTTAGATATGTGCGTATGAGTCCATTCCAAACATTTCCCCATCTCCCAATGAAACCCACTTCCAGCGTCACATTTTCAAAAATATTCATCCTATGACAACACCTAGAGCTTACAGTATACGCATACGTACTTGCATGGTTCATGGTCACTGCATTCATCCACTGTTGTATTATAGCGTATGTACTTTTCTGTAAAGGATGATGCGCCGACGCACCCACCGGAGAATGAATAATTACAAGCGATATGCGCTGTCCGGAGAGCAACTGTGCAGCTAAAATGGTCCTGCGGTAAGGAGGGGCTTGCTGACTCTTTTTTTTTTTTTTTTTTTCTCTTCTTCTCTTTTCTCCTTCTAGGCTCCCCTGCCTAGCCAATTATTGTGTGTCTAAAACCGCACTAACTGATATACCTAGCAATAGGTAGGTACTTAATGAATTATTCTTTTCTAAGTTCACACCCTAGTAGTAGGCCCGCCTTTTATCATCTTAGGAAGGCTAAGGTGGTATGATACATCCGTATCGTATGGTAAGTCCAGCCATTCTGGAGGTACCTTCCTAGCTCACTAGTGTAGGTAAATTGGTTCTTGGTTTTGAGAGGGTTCTTTTTTTTTTTTTTTTTCCTTCTAAAACACTCCCTGGGGAATCTTGACGAATCCAGTCGTGACTACTGGAATAAAAAGCTGGAAGAGAAAGCTAGTTGCGAGCTTAACGCCACCCCCCCTTCAAATCGTCACTTCTATCTCTCCTAGTCAGGCCCCCAAAAAGCCTTGTTCCAACTTCCAAAACGTTCAAATCCGCCAGACAGTCCGCCAGCCCGCTTGCCTGCTTTAAACACATGGTCCACAAAATTGTCCACTTTAACACCTTTTAGAACAATAATTACACACTATTCTGTACACCACACTACCTACACTACACTACACTAACACTGCGATGCGTGCGTACTCACGCCTCTTCCATCTCACACTACTACCACTACTACTACAGATATGTACAATACCTACATAGTAGAATATTTCAACCTCCCTAGACTGCTACTACTACTACCTCGTAACGTAAGCCCTTGGCTCTTGGGCGCCTTCGATCCCGTATCCACGGCCCCACGGCCAATGGACTGCGGTCCCACGGTCCAACCAATCCATTATCCGCGGTCAGCTTGGCCACTCACACGCTCCACGCTCCGAGCTCCACGCTCCACGATCCACGCTCACAGGGTGTGCTAAGCTGGAAGCAAAGTCAAAAAGGTACCTGAGGGAAGGAGAAGGAGAAGAGGCACCAGGGAAGGGCTTGATCCACTCCACTCACTTTACTCACTGCTTGATGCTAGGTTGCTTGATCCAATGGAACGCGCCAATCAAGGACCGATGAGCAACCACACAATCCAGCCAATCCAGCCCAGTCTCAATCCGGCTACCTGCTACTACCGCTGCTACAGTACAGTACCTGAAGTAATCACTGCATACTCCAGTCTTGTCATGTAAGTCCATTGTACATACAAACAAGCCCTTCGTTCATTCAGAACAGTCATTCATTCATTCATTCATAATATCTAATTCCGTAACCCTGTCTTTCCCTTGGAACATTCGTGACTTTACTATTTATCTGTATATTACTTATTACTTTCATGATACCCCAAGTTTCAATTGATGAATCCTGTTGTTCATGGACCCCAGCTACCACCAGCTAGGACAACCCTGTCGAACGTGAACATAGAAAAAGAAGTAAAAACAGCAGTCGACACGAGACAAAGCCGGCCAAGGAGGTATAGAAAGAAGGGAGTCAATCTGGTAACCTAATAAGTTGCCCGTTCCCCTGTGCAACCGCAGCACTGCAGCACCACAGCACCTTGTCCTGTCTGCTATTGAATTATATCGAGTCTATTTCCGTCATTTCGTTATCCACATCGTCTCAACCGCAACCCACCAGCTGGGTATTCTGGAATCTGGAATCTGGAATCTGGAATCAGGAACGATCAAACTCACCCACGTTTGCTCTTTCCTCCCCAGAACCTACCTTCTTATTCGACATGGCTCATCAGAGATGACCCGTCACTAATAAAAATACAATACTCGTCCGTACTGTACCCAACGTCTTGACGTCTTGATACCCGGGAGAACCGTACAGCTCAGGCCGTTCCAGAAAGCAACTGAACACCGAGGTGAATGGAACACAGCAGTCAGGAACTTACTTGTTACTTCACCAACGTCACCCACGAACACCGATACGGATCTACACCGTACCGCGACCCTGACTACCTACATTCACGACTAGAGAATCCATTTAACTTGCTTCTTTGTCTCCTAGTCCTTTCCACCACTCCCCTTCTACTCCAAACGCGAGGCCAAATTGATCCCACATGTCTTCAGCCGTCGCGCCCTCGACCTTCCGCCCATACCTCCCATCTCCTTCCCACACCACAGCTTATCAACCACACCATATTCGAGAAGATAACGACAATAACTACGAGAAGCTACGACCTCATCCGCAGCTCCTCGGAACTGCCTTTTCCAAAGGTGGTCTTCGAACACCTCCTGCCGAGAGTAACATGAGCGCCACATACCATAACCCCGTGTTGTCGAACACGTATAACAGCCATGTAGCTCTAGCAAGGCAGCCCGCTGGCTTAGTCCATGCAGACCGAACGGGAGGAGTTTTCTGTGATGTCGTAACTGGGTTTTCTGCAGCTCACCCGACGCAGCAATCGCAATATCAACAGCATTATCCCTCCCAGACCATTTCCCAGCAAGCACACTCGTCTTCGAGACCATCGACTAGACCGACGACCCCCGCCTCTACTGGTACGCTCAGCACACATTCAGAAGGTACAGTCTCTAAGAAAGACTCTACTATGGTCACCCATAGTTTGCAACTTCCTACCTGTATTAGTCCAAATGGGGGTAATTTGGACGATTTTGCTGCCCTGGTAAGCTCTAATTCGTTCGTTTCAATGGTTCCTCTAGCTGACATGTTATTAGATGACCTGCTTCTTTTGGTTCGAGACTATGGATACGATCAATGCTGCGGAGCATATCAAGGAACGTTCGCCTTCCGAGCCAATCCCCCCGTTATCTGCATACACCGAACCCTGCCCTGCGTACAAGCAGTGGGTCAATAAGACGCTCTCCACGACTCAAGTAACGCAGAACGTGATCTTGTTGGCGTTGTTATTTGTGTATCGGTTAAAGAAGGCAAACCCGAAGGTAAACGGTAGCCCAGGTAGCGAATATCGGCTCTTGACGGTGGCCTTGATGCTGGGCAATAAGTGTAAGTGTCTTCGATACCATTTTTGTAGTCTGCGATTTTTAACAAGTATCATAGTCTTGGATGATAATACTTATACGAACCACACGTGGGCAGAAGTTTCTTCTATTTCGGTGAAAGAAATCCACGTTATGGAAGTCGAGTTTTTGAGCAACATGCGATATGGCTTGTTGACGTCCAAGGAGGAGTGGGAGGAATGGTTAGAGAAGTTGGCCTGCTTCCACGAATATTATGAAAGAGCGGTTATGGAAGAGAAGCGTCGAAACGTCCAGCCTCCTATGCCGATGACCGTACCTTCGCCGACCCACACGACATTTTCTCCCCCGCTACCTTCGCCGACTAACATGGTACCGTCAACTGGACAGAATACAATGGCTCTCGCGTCTGCTTATTCTCCCAGCTCGGTAGTGCATGCTCAAAACTGGAATACTTACCATCCTACCCCTACGGTCTCTCCACTCGCAGTCAAACCGAGTCTAGGTCATCCATTGGTGCGAAAGAGAGGGTTAGAAGGAGGAGACATGATCGAACCTGCTGCGAAGCGAGTACCTCACCAGTCGTTCGTTACAACGATGCCGCCGAGCCAGCAACCTCAAGGGGCTGTCGGTCCTCTTCGATTACCTGTGCCGCACCTCACGCTCGACACAAGCCAAGCAGTCATCCCTCCCGTGTATCAACCACAGTCTACCTATCCTCAGACGACAGTATCGCTACCGCCTCTTGGGGCTGGAATGAAGGCCATGTCCACGGTATATCCCGCTACGACTGGATGGGCGCCCCAGGGTTCGGTACTCGCTACTAGCGGGCCACAGATGCCGTCTTACGGTATTCCGTCGGGCTACGGCACGCCGACGAAGCGACCTAGCCCTACGAGTTTAACTCCGTTTGGTTCATCCCCGTTAGCCGAATCGTTTGGAAACCACACACCCACCTCAAATTCGCCGCTGGTGTACTTGCAGCAACGAGCGAGTCCTTACAAACCCGTTCGCCGTGTGAATACTCTGCTCAACCCTCCTCCTTCTATTCCTCTCTCGCAGTATCACCTGGGTTCGAGTCAAATGCACTATCAGCCTCTAGGCCGACGATACGACTTACGTTCTGGCATTGTGCCTGAGTTTCTCCCTACATATACCAATCAACGGCCTCTGAGTCATCCTCATTAATGATCACCTGCATTTTAACAGTCTGCAGCATTTCCGCCCGTGTACTTTTATTTTATTTTTGTCGCTACATGTGCATTGGCATTGGCGTTGGTCGGCGGTATACAGTCGATATAAACTCGACACCTCACGGATAAGGGCATGTTTTTCGGAGTTTTTTTTTTTTTTTTTTTTTTTTTTTTTTTTTTGCGGCATAGCTGGCACCATACTACAGGCGTTCGGTAATTCGCGGTGAAGCAATCTTGGTGGACCTTTACAGCATGAATTAGAGGGTAAGAGGCATCATGTATTTTGCGAGGCTTCCATGTGTCCGGGCTGAGTTTAGGGCAAACCGGCTAAAGTTATGGGTGGACAAGAAGAACAACGAAGAAGCAAGGGTGAGCATAGGCGAAAGGACCTCGGAACTGAATGCTATTTTCGAGCAATCAGTTTTTTAGTATGTCGCATATGACCAAATAAATTACCGGAGACGGTAGTAAACCAGAAAATAAATACGAGAAATTCCTTTGAGAAAGTAACTGATCTTGACGCCAGTTTTGGCTAGTTTTTTTTGTTTTTGTTTTTTTCTGGGCTGTGTGAACGTGGTGAAAGTGGTACCTCGAGCTGTATTTTCCGGTAAGGGTATTATGATGTCACGGAAGCTAAAAATCTCCAAATGCGTCAGCTCGATGCGGGGAATCGAGATGGAGATTTACCCCTCATTGAGAACACTAAAGAGGTTCTCCCCTTTGGACCCGTCCACTGCCCGCGAGCTGTAAATTATCGGAGAAACCTTTTTGCAGCTCCAAAGGTTGGGTCGGGTCCCGTCCACCATCAACCTTGGAACAGTAGGTGCTTTAGTAAAGATAGCCGGGTACCACCTTAGGTAGGTAGGTACATAGGTACTAGGTTACGCTACTTACCTCATAAATTAATGCGGAAATGTGAGTTTTTATCTTTTGTTGCCCAGGTACTAGGCGGTAGTAAAAATAACAGTTCACATGCCATTTCCCTAATAGTGGGGGTGGGACGTTTGGACGTTTGGACGTTTTGGAGAAGATCTCGTGCTTTGACGAATTTGACATATTGACATAATGAGATTTAGATTTAGTTGGTATTGTAAAGATCTGTTCCGAGGAGATGTTAGTTCCCAACAGCATATGAGATATTACTTGGAAACAACATGCATTCTGTATTAATAACAGCTTCGTCTTAGCGTAAGAAGAAAACCCAGTCGCGTTGCGAGGAGCGGGTAAGTATATCCTGTCGGTATGCGGCACAAGATGTTTGTTACCTTCTAGAGTTGCTTGCTACTAACGTCTTCTGAAGATCTCCCTTGCTGATATATGTAATGCAGACAGTTTCGAGTCAAACGAGAGTTTACCGTTGGGAATAAAAAAAATAAAAAAATAAAACTCGGGCTAGGGGGAGGGTTACCGAGTTAGTTTTAAAGCCGGGAACCAAGTCGACGGTGGAAAGGGAAGATCTCGGGATTTATTTCTATCCTTAAAGCATTTCCGCGGAACTAATAGTATTAGTTAACTATATCTTCTAAAAGATATAACTATTCGCTATCCATTATTTACAAATCACTACTCGAGGCATATTGTCTATACTTGTCTAAAGATATCACAAACCACATCGAGATAGTTACATTATAGATTCTAATACGCTAAACCACCTACGTACCTTGGGTAGACAAGCCTTCAATATCTAGTCGGTTACTGCAAATGAGCGCAGCAGCTAGGAGGTTAGCGACCATGGCAGGCTCACGCATGAAATCATGGTTCCCGACCACCGCATCCCCTCTAATCATTAACGCGCCAATGAAAGGGGTCGCAAATATAAAGGTGGCTACTGAGGTGACAAAGGCTGGAGGCTTAGGTTAGTTACTATACTCTCTTCATTGTAGAGATCTCTCATACGACTAGTCGGCTTGTTCCCTAGTGCGCGGATAGTTGGTCATACTAATGCTTCCCCAGGTTTTATTCAGTTCGGCCGAGACTTCGAACCGGGCTCGTCCACGCTAAAGCAACTGGATGACGAACTAAGTCAAGCCTGGAAGCTACTCGGCCTAGAGGCATCCAAGGACGATGGTAGCACCCTCCCCATTGGCGTGGGGATCCTCACCTACATGCCGTCTGCGCGGCACTTTGGTGAGACGGTGGTACCGATACTCAAGCGCCACAGACCTGCCGCAATCTGGCTCTTTGCGCCCTCGCCCGAAACACCTGAAACCCACTCGAATATCGTCAAGGAGATCAAGTCCCAGGGAAGCCCCTGGAACCCCAAGATCGTGGTCCAGGTCGGTTCGGTGGCGGCGGCCCGGGAGGCGGCCACTCACGGAGCCGATATCATCATCGCTCAGGGCGTCGACGCCGGCGGCCACCAGTGGGCCCAGGGCGCTGGTATCATAAGCTTAGCGCCCGAAATTATTGACCTCGTGCGCAACGAGTTCCCCGATAGGGAGATCGCTGTGTGGGCAGCAGGCGGTATTGCTGATGGCAGAGGAGCGGCGGCTGCACTGACTTTGGGTGCTGAGGGAGTTGTGCTTGGTACAAGGGTGAGTTCCTCCGTGCCGGTTTCTCTACCCGTCGAAAGAAAGATCTGAGGATTATTGTCGAGCTGAGTTTCTGACGTCGTGTGTTCAAAAATAGTACATCGTAGCGCTCGAATCAGCCGCGCAAGACTACAAGAAGAAGGCCATTGTCGCTACGTCAGACGGAGGTTTCAATACGGTGAAGTAAGTCCCTTCTGCGACTTCTATCACTTACTTGCATCACCCCTTTTTCCTCGTATACTGCTTACTACACACCGGAATGAACCGTATGTACTAACATTAACCGATACCAAGGTCATATTTCCACGACCATGTTCAAGGCGATTCGTCCTGGCCCAAGCTCTACGATGGCCGTGCCATCGTCACCCCTACGTACAAGGATCACGCCTCTGGTGTATCTCTGGAAGAGAGCCAGAAACGGCTCAAAGCTGCCCAGGAGAGCGGCGACGTGTCAAAGCTGGTCACTTGGTCGTAAGTACCTACCTAGTCTTATTCCTTCTCATTGATATCGTGTAAACGTAAAGGCTGACATCTACCAGCGGGACGGGTGTTGGTTTGATCAAGAAAGAGCAGCCAGCTGCGGAGATCACGAAAGAGGTGAGGGAGCAGGCGCTGGAGGCGATTGCGAAGGTGAAGTCATTCCTCTAAGCGGGTTCTCGGTCGAAGTGCTTCGTAACGATTGTATAGTTGTATATTGATGTTTATAGGGGTATCAAGACTACCTAAATATACCTGATTATTCGTACTCCCATAGGTATTCATATCCTCGTAACCCTCACCGAGGAGCTTGAAAAGAAAGCAATACTTAGCATGCTCTGTCGCTCCTTCATAAGTCACACTTTACACGAAGTTAGATGCCGCGCATAATATCGCGATAAGGAGAGTCGCACTGCTGGCTTTACTCCTGGCTGAACCGTTGTCTTTGTCAGCATCTTCACTAGCAGTAGCCTGGTCGGCAACGCTGTCATATCGGGGCTGCGGCTCCTCCTCGGTATTGCCAGGGCCGTCGCTCTGAACGAGGGTCTCGGTACCAGAATACTGCTGGTGTCCGGGCTCCAACTGGTACTGGCGATCGTTCAACCACGCTAGGCCGCAGGCGCGGATCAATTTATCCGCATTAGCGTCCTCGGGATCGTCGTCGTCATCGTCGCAGTCGGCGAGCACGCCGTCCCAACAGCGTATAATGGGCGTGAAGGCGTAGTACCCGGCCTTGCCGAGCGGCATGTCCGTGTGCGAGGCCGTGTAGTTCACGACGACGGTGGCGTTGAAGTCCGTGGCGACGGCGGCGGACGGGCGCGCGCTCTCCCGCACGAGCGAGAATATGTGCTGCTGCGTCTCCGAGTCGAAGTCGATGAACCGGATTTCAGGGTGGACTACTAAACCCACTGGGAAAAGAGGATGTTGTGTTAGATATAAGGTATATATGCGCATGCTTATAGTTTAATCTCAGCTGGTCGCTGCCGAGTCAAGGCAAGGGGACGTACTGCTATAGCGGTGGAATTTACAGGTGCCGTTCCTGTCACCGCTTCGGGCTGCGTCATCTGCGGTGCAGTTCTTCCATTGGGAAACGGGTATGCTCTGGTTAAGCGTTGTGGTAAAGCCATCGCGACCGAAGTCGCCCTTGAATTCGAACTTGTCGCAGTCGGCCGCTGCGAGGGGCAGCAGGAGCGCTGCTACGGAGAGCACAGATGTCCAGGACTTCATTCTCTAGTATTTTCCAATGGGATGTGATTAAAGGTATGCGAGGAGCTCGCTGTTTTAAGTATCGGGATTACATACCTACATAGCTGGTGAGAGCGGCATCGAAGCTTTAAGTATCAACACTTGAGATTATCAACACCGCCCCGGTTATGGATAGCAGTGGTGCTTACCGACCGCGCTGATCGGCGCTGTAAGGCAGACTTGACTTGCCAGCCGAAAATAGAAGGCATAATCAGGAGATTGTCGTATTTGCCTCCGCTGAAAATGCTTGGCGGCCTGGTAATAGCTGGCGTTCAAAAAGTCCTAAACCACATACAACACACATACAGCGATGGATTTTCTGGGCTGAAGTCAGAGATCCCACCCCCGGCACCATACTAAGTTCTGACACTAGGAAAGATTGTCCCTCGACATCGTCAAAGAAGTCACTGTTAACTCCGAGATTTGTAATTGCGGTCGCTATGCGCAGGGCTGGTTAGGCTATCCGCATATCCTTTATTACTTCCTCACCCCGGTAGGTAGCGGGTATAATTCAACTAGGAACAGACGGCATGACGTAGGTCGCTAGGAGAAAGTAAGGATACATATTACTCTTAGTGCAGGATTGCACGATGAGGTCCATAGTAGTACCCATTACCTATCAAGGAGCCGCCGCGGCTAGTTTGAACTGTCGGTTATTGGAATGGATAACTGGGTCAGGTAGGTAAGGTAGGTAGGTAGGTAAGTGAGAAGCCTTCGAGGTCTGGAAAGGCTATTGGCCTAAAGAAAAAGACGTATATAAGAGTTAGAGATGGAGTTGAAATATAAATTGGGCTGTAAATATAAGACAAACTTGACGGTACTGGACGTTGAGGCAACGGGTAGGCGCGACTGAGAAGGGACTCTGGAGCTTCAGGTACCTAGTTTATCTAGTTAATAACAAGTTAAGTAATATATTAGGTAGTTATATTCCCCTGGGCTTGTTTGCCCCATCCCTCTATCCAGCCTTCAACCTTCCAGAAACTTTTGGTCTATATCTCAACACGTCAAAATTCATAGTTGATGCTAGTGATAAGCATGGGGCTAATACTTACTATGAATTTGAATTCGTGACAACGAGGCGGTATAACTTTATTGCCCGCTTCTTATAATATAATTAGTATTCAAGGGGCAAGCCTCTGGGTTGAGTCAGACACATATGAAGATAGGTAGCGAGCGTGACCTCTCCGACCGCATTCTACTTAGCTTGGACCTAGAGACACCCCCGAAACCCCCGAGGAGCGGGTTTTATCTACAGCGTTATAACTCCGGACCATCAGTTGACGGCATCTCTAGAACCAGGGGCCGTCAATGATCCTTTCAAGTTCATGACTGATCTCGTGTTGTCTGGCAATGGTATCGCTGTGGAGGATAGCCAGAGGAACCTAAATGTTTCCGCCTAGTTTCGTTGTTGCTAACTAACGCTGCGTCTAGAGGCATAGACGCCCTTACTTGTGTTGTTAGTTGTTATTGCCAACAACCGAAATCAGGCGATTCCTTACCCAACCGACGACGTAACACCACCAGCAGTATGCCCTCCTATTCCATATAGGACATATCCCTTGGTGATTTTAGCTTACTCTTTCTAGGCAGTGTTACGAAGAAGCTTCTGCTACAACAGGCCATGTCTCACGAGACAGCTGTACTACCAGTCAGCTAGCTCAAGCTTTAGTGCCAAAGCACTGCATGTTCGTGTCTCGGCTGGGTGCTGGCCAGTGTGTTCAGGGCTCAGTCGGCGGCGTGGAAGACATTAACACGAGCAAACCGTGGCAGGCGAATAAAACATCACTTAACCTATTTGGATGCTGAATAGAAAGACGAGGGAAGAGTGACATTAGGTATAGGATGAGGCAACCCAGCTACCCTATGCTACGGACGTGTTGCATTATTCGAAGCTGGCTTATGAGATCTGAAAGACTTGGCAACCTAGCCGTGGGATCGTGTCAAGGACCCACCTCTGTACCTTATGCATAGAAGGTGAGCATCTGTTGTACTACAGAACGGGTCGTGGCAGAGAGGTGTGCTATAGTTGAAGAAAGGGCTATAGTGTTTGGCCAAGTTCTGAAGTGATTGGTGGAAGACAAGTGATATTGCGCAACAAGGGAGCTGAGTTGGCATAGGATGGGAATGAATGGGGATGAATGGGAATGTAGTAGGGTGCCTGATATAGTTATTGATGGCAGCTATGTTGCACTGGTAAAGCGTCTCGTTGGGCATCAACGCTAGATTGACGATCAAAGAGCGTGGGGGCGATGAGGCGGCAATTAAGCATTCACCTGGAACTATAGCGTCTGGACTGGGTCCCTTAATAAGGAAAGAAGGGGAAAAGAACATAACCGCAAGAATGAAAATAAGGTACCTAGGCAAGAAATGCATCAAAATAGTATCACGGGGTGACCGTCGCCCGCTACTCCTAATTAAACCCCAAACTCCGTCCACACCTCATAGAGATCTTGTTCTCGTACCTATCATACACACATGGTAAATCCGATTCCAGTAGCCATTACTCGTAACTCATAACAAGTGCTCGTCCATTCTGTTGTTAGTCACCGTGTAAGCCGTTCTGTAGCTATCGAGTAAAATAATCTGTAGAAAGGCATGCTCCATCACGTCGTCCCTCTACCATCCTCACAGGGGAATTATCCCTAGATACCATAACCTGTTTCTTATTTCTCCCTAAAGCCGCATAACTTCATAAATCCAAAAACGGGAATTAGATATAGCCTGTTACGCAGCCGCTTCAGGTTCGCCTCCGGCGGTGGCGCCTTCCGAGTTCTTGGAATTCTTCGAACCGGAAGATTTGCGACGATGCCGCCTTTTACGGCTGAAGCGCGCTGACCTCCCGTAGAAGTATACAAAGGTAAAAAAGCCGATCAGGAAGACTGCCAAGAGAATGCCAACCACAACACCAATCGTGGTGTTTACGCTTGCCCCTGATCGTTTCCGTAGGCTGGATGCATGTTCGTAGGCAGCCGGGAGCGCATCGAAGCTCCGGGTAAGAATCCGGTGTGCCCCGGATGAAGCTGACTTGAGAAGAGGGAGATTACGGTGTCTGATGAACTCGTATACGGACTTGAGGTCCAACTCGAGTCTTGTGGCCGAGGCCAGAGGGGAGTCGGGGTGGAGAGAGTTCGTCTGAGGTATGTACATTTCAGGCAATCTGCGCACCGACGGGGCGGGAGATTAAGAGTGATAATATTGAAGCGTGGCGCGCCATAGGCACAGTGAGGGTTAAGAAGTGAAGCGAGAAAGCCGGCCACAGGCCACGAGGAGGAAAGCCTACCAGAGAAGAGAAGGGTTGGGCGAGGAGGAAAGCCTACCAGAGAAGAGAAGGGTTGGGCGAGGAGAAAGGAGAGCGATTTTATTCTGTTCCAACCAGCTCCTAAGGTCGCAGCGTGTAACTAGCGATCACAAGTCTTCGCGTGGGCCGACAGCCACTCACTCGAGAGGCCGACACCAGATGTACAGCCGAATAACTGACGACGATGGCGGGGTCATTGATGAAGGCTGGCGAGAATCTCATTCGTCTCGCTCCTCGGCAACGGCCAACGACGAGCGGCCTTTGGGGGAACGTAGCACATGTATGACCTACGGCGCGGACGGGGAATTTGTGATAGGGTCCATGTATGCAGACGCAAAAGTAGCAGGACGATATAATTCGTCTATAAGATCCTTCTTGAGCTGGCACGCTGTAGGTTCCCGTCCGTAAGAGCTACCCTTCGGCGCCTACAGGGATCACCGTAAGAGGTAGGACATGACGATATGGGAACCCCGAAGCTACCTTAGGTAGCTAAGGTAGATCTCAGCGAGGACATTTATACCCCGGTACACGGAAGGAATGGCCAATCTGGCTCGAGCGAAAGGTGGCCGAGTGCCGGAGGAGAGATTCTATTCGCAGTAGCAGGAAGAATAATTATTTGCTACCCGGATAAAAAGAGTTGATACTCGGAGACTATTCGTAGAGCCGTGGATATAAGTTGGCGGTACGTATTCCGCGATGGGAAGGCGTCTAAGCGCATGTCCAAACAGAAACGTGCGGAGATGGATAAGATAACAATACCAAAAGTGAATAGGCTACCGGAACTTTCCATAAATCATACATACATACCTAGGTACAGCCCGCGTATTTTTTGTGACCGGCGCCGGAGAGATGCTTGCAGGTCAGGATCGCCGGGTTGGTCGACGAAGAGGTTATTTTTGCCGGGCCCAGGAATGGGGAGCAGAGTGAGACGTATCAAAAGAGAATTCTGTGCTCCTGCGGTGATTCGTTGCATGTCGAACGGGGATTGGTTTAGAATTGGCGATGCTGCAGACCCTTGTGCCCCTCCGTCAGATTGGAGAGAGAGTCTACCACATGCAGAGGGCAGCATGGCATGGGCTAAAAGCTGCCAGCTCATCGTTCAACCCATTGACCATTGCCCGTCGAGGAAAATGGCGACGAGTGGGAAGAAGGGAGGTGAATGAGGCGAACAATTCGGTAGTGGGACAGAAAATCCAGTGGGGTTACAGCCATGGGAACCAATTCTAACATACTATGTAAGCGAGAGAAAAGCGCCTACCCAGGTAAGAGTGTCGGCTACTCGTGTATACTAATACCTATATGAAGCCTATCATATCCACTTGAAGGATCAGAAAGTGAATTTGTGGAGAGTTCAACTTTGAATTATTAAAAGACAAGTCAGGAGTTGAATATGGCTTGTAGGTGCTTTGATATGATGCATTCAATTTTATTTCTTATCGGCAGTGTTGTGTTTGCTCATGTCAATTCAGGGGTATGAATCTGTATAATGCGGAAAAAAAAAAGGAAAAAAAAAAAAACAACTTCTTCAAACTGAGAGGATTTGAAAACGTGGCGGTGTCTGTGGCGTAAATTAATCTTTTTTTCTTCTTCTTCTTCTTGTCCCCGATTACTAATTGAATTTCATCTCGCTGAACTCACCCAAATAAATTAAACAACACGACAGCTTCACCCTCAAAGCTGTTTCTATGTAATCTATTCTGAATTGTTAAATGTATCTGCCTTAAGGTAAATTATGTTGATTTAGCTTTTCTCATAATATTTCCTTAATCTTCTCCATGTATTCTTTATAATATTCTTATCCTTCCCATCCTTCCCATCCTTCATCTCCCCAAGCGCGAATCGTTGAGTATGGGAAACTAAACCGACTTGGTGTCAATTCCACGGTAGCGGAGCCACTGCCATGCGGCCTTTTCAACTTGGGGTTACAGCGAGCCATAGCTTCCTTGACCCGTCAATGCATGGCCTCGATTCTATTAGGGACATCATTGGCCACTGGTTAACCGGACTCGACATCACACGCTTAGGGTCCCTCGCCGCGTGCATCGGCGCTGCACCTGCAGCGTGGCGATTTTTAAAGACCGCTTGGCGCGAAGTCTATGGTTGGGTCCGTCAATTCTTCATTTCCTCCGTGACGATACCCGGCCGGGATCCGCTGAATAGACATGTGACGAATTGGATTCTAGCAAATGTCGTGCAATATCGAAGCATACGGTCTTTTACGGCCCGCACCCAGATACAACCCGGTGCTGTTGCGGACCGAGCCGCGTTGCTGAAGAAGACTCGTCGCGACATCCAGTATCTGCCTCACTTCGAGACGGTATGGTTCTGGTATGAAAGTAATTTGTTCGTGGTCAGGCGGTCGCTTGATAGCTTTAACGCATCTATGATGGACTCTGCTTACGATGGCATCGGAGGAGAAGAGCTAACTATCGGCTGCCTTGGACGGTCAACGGAGCCCATTAAGAAGTTCATTCAGAATTGCCAGGAGTACGCAGATAGGCAGACGCAATACTATGTCATTATCTATTCACGAGATCGCTACGGCATGTCCTGGCAGCCAAAGTCTCGCAAGCCCATCCGTCGTCTTGAGACCGTTCATTTTGACGATGGCCTCAAGCAGGAACTCCTTGCAGACATAAGAAAGTATCTCGACCCCAAAACCAAGAAATTGTACCAGAGTCGTAGTATGCCTTATCGTAGAGGTTACTTGTTTTATGGACCACCAGGTACGGGGAAGTCGTCGCTATCGACTGCTTTAGCGGGCGAGTTTGGCCTCGACCTATACGAAGTTAAAATTCCAAGCGTAGCGACCGATCAGGATCTTGAGCAGATGTTCCACGAGGTTCCGCCGCAATGTATTGTGCTCCTAGAGGATGTTGATGCCATATGGGTGAAGCGCGAGTTAGCAAATCGCGACTCGCAGAACGAGATCGCATCGAACTGTACGCTTTCCGGCTTGCTCAACGTCCTGGATGGAGTCGGGTCTCCGGAAGGCCGTATCGTAATTATGACTACCAACAAACCGAACCGGTTAGACAGTGCTCTAGTACGGCCTGGTCGTGTCGATATGAAGGTTATGCTCGGTAATATCAGCCAAAGCTCGGCTGAGCAGATGTTTCTCCGCATGTTCACGTCGGATACCGATAGGTCGCCATTGATACCTTCTCGGAAGGATGACGGGAAACTGGGCGAGGAACCCATTCCCCAGACAGACCGAGAGCTACTACAGAAGCTCGCTTCGGCATTTGCGACGCACATCCCTGAAGACACATTTACCCCTTCTCAATTACAGGGCTTCTTTCAACTGCACCTGGACAACCCTACGGAGGCTGCATCGAATATTGCGGCGTGGGTTGAGAAGGAGTTATCTGCAGTGTCGTCAGATGACGATATTGAAATTGTAGGAAATGGCAAGGCCTAATCTACTAGGCTCCTAATTTATATTTATGATATATATACATTAGGGAGATATTGTATCATGTCAATGTTCATATTAGAATTAGATGGGATAGCGGAGTTTGGGAAATTGTTAGATAATGGGTTCGGCATCAAGATGACTTGACTACGTGTCACCGCTTATAGACAGTACAGGTATAAAATATAGGTGTTAGGGGGAAGCGCACCTACGCGTTAGATAGAAACAGCTCTGAATCAACTATGGAATGCTGGTGATACTTGGTATTTGTATTGACCATAGGAGTCAGTTGGCCTCCGAGCTGCCATGCCGCACACCGCAAATACTTCCACGGGTTTGCGGGTCGCGTAGTAGTTTCAAACGTCGGGCTTTTCTTCGTCGTTGATGTTCTTTATAAAGCTGAACTATCCAATATATTTGAACTTCATAATGCAGCTGGTTAGCGGTTTTTACCTTCGCCCGCTCCGTGATCGGCATCGCTGCCGTGAGAAAGACCCGGGTTTCCCGAGTCCCGACTTTTCAAGTCCACCCGGGTCCGATGCTATCACACCGATATGGTGTTACTCCCGTTTTTGTAGCCAACACCGATGTATAATTATAATCTTCCGATCATGGTGCCGCGACAGCGCAAGATAGAGCGAATATTGCTAAACGGCTTACACATGAAAGTGAATATTATACTTAGTATTCCATAAAACCGAGTCAATCCATTCGAAACTTTAAACTGCACAGTAAAGAAAACTTACCTTGTGTGGCAAAGACAATTCCTCTCTAGGGCTAGGAAGCTGTTAATTATGTCTTACGAAAGTAATAAGGGAGAAAGTAGCCAAAATTATCAGTAAAAAATTGAGCCTCGTTTCTTTGACAGATCAATAGTTTTTAAATTTAATAGAGCGTAACCACCTGTGTAGCTGTAGACCTTTCAACATACCATCTACAGACATCGTATCATCCAGCGCGGACAGCATCTTGAGCATCAATGAGTGAACCTCTCCCCCCCCCCTTTTCGCCAACCCCGGCCCTTATTAGAAAGTGGTGGGGTCTTAAGTTTCAGGGTATGGGGTAAGAAAGGTGGGAACTCCGACGTCAACTTACCGCATAGGGCTTGCAGCGCCGCCTCTGATTTGTCCGTCACCCGTATCCTGTCAGGGAACCTTGAAATTCCCGTATTGCCTCATGATGTAAGAGAGCTTGAAATCAGGATTTTAGCACGAGCTTCTATGTATATGGCTGACCCGAACCCTTACAAGTCGGCATATCTTGCTAGGTGGATGGTACATCGACTGGTGACGTTTGAACTTCAGCCCCTATCGTCGATGAACGTAAGTAACGTAGATGTCCGGGAATCCTGCCATTTGCAAGTTTCCAGGTCCCGGGCTTGCTCTTACAACCTAATAAGTACCTGAGCCTGCACTTTAAAAAGACAACTGATAAACTTATCTTTTGATTATTCCAAATACCATTCCAAATACTATTCTAAACTCTCTCGTAATTCATTCATATTCACCCCGTAGAAAGTTCTAATACTCTTTAGTTATTACAAAACTACCTAACTCAGTATACAATGTCTTCCAGCGGCGACGAGCAACAGCAGCCCCAGAGGCAGCAGACGGCGACCCAAGAGACCGACCACTCGGATAACTCAGACCAGATGTCCGAGACGTCGCGACCACCGCGCACTCGCCGCCGCAACCGACGCCGCCCTGGATCGGTCCAGCCCCTTCAACAGCAAGACGACCAGCAGATGCTTCAGCAGAGGCAGCAGCAACAAATGATGCAACAACAGCAACAGCAGCAGATGATGCAGCAGCAACAGGGCGGCGGCGACAGCAAGTCAGACACCCTCCGGCTCCGTCTCGATCTTAACCTCGAGGTCGAAGTTACACTCAAGGCTCGTATCCATGGCGACCTGACCTTGGCGTTGCTGTACGTGATCACCCCTTATCCATGCTCTATTATACGTGAACGTTAGCTAACCAAGCCTCTCTTCTCCAGTGACACTTAAGCATACCCGAAAACAACACGATACGAATATTATGACGTTTAATGAGAGAGGCCCACGCGATTAATCGGAGGAATATGTCTTTCTACCAAAAATCAAACCAGAAAGAATTGACGACGTTACGGATTGTTATTAATATTGGAGGAACTGGGCACTTATATTGCGCTATCTTTGTCATTCTCTTCTTAAAAAGTACTTATGCTGCGATGGAAATTATTTGTTGACACGATAACTTAGAACGGGAACTTCTCGTCGCATATTATATCAGCATGTAATTGATGTGTAGTTGATACATATCCCCATTCTATGTTAAGACAGACACTCTTGATAAGGCTAGGTAAAATTTATAATCGCATAATCAAAGATATTCTAGCGACATTTAATCATAAAATATTCGTGGCTTTCGTAGCTTATGTGTCAGGCAATTTCACTCATCCGTAGTAGCGCTTGGGAGAGGGCCCCCAATAACCAGCACCCCCCTCAAGCACACCTTCATATGCCATTATGCATCTTATACCTCAGCTAATCCTGTTATTTTTCTCTGGAGCACCTGGGCATCTCCATCTGCCTTCTTCTCATGCCGGGTAGTAATGTGGTACCAGGCAAAGACTGTAATCACGGTGAGCCCAACCGCGAGCACAACGAACAGCCAAATATACTTGGACACAACGGAGTCTCCATCTTGGGGATTCCAATCAAACATGTCCATTGAGAATAGAGCCTGATAAATTTGAGCTAAAGGTCTAGACTTGTTTTCGTACTAACTTACTGCAACACTGGAGAAAGGCAGGTATATCATCGACAATATAGCAATAGACCTCATCTGGATACCCTCTCGCTTTGTGTCGAGGGCGACCTCCGTGTTTACATGAGCAATTCGAGTGTTGAGATCTGAATCACGCATCGCGATTTGGTTCCAAACCTAACAGTTTTTAGTATTCCGCCACCGTTAGGGATCATGAAGTGTAACGTACCGTCTGCATAGCCAGCGTTATATTTGCTGCGATCATATCACATTCATCCATTTTACCGTCATACTCATTGATAATATCATGTAGTCTCTTTTTCATCTGGTGTCCCATTTTGAACCAGCATTCTCTCTTATCATCATGGCTATCATCGCGAGGACGTCTCCCCTGCTCGCGAGAGGAGATATAGTCCTCGAACTCTTCTATCTCGGCTAGAAGCTTTACCATTTGCCGTCTTACAGCTTTCATGTGGTCTATAAGGTTTCGACTTTGCAGGCAAAGCTCCAAGTGCTCCTGAGTTTTCTCCTTATTCATATCTACGGACGGGTCCCAGGATCCATTCTCTAAATGCTCTGATCGTAAGGTAAACTTGTCCAGAAGGTGGTCGGCCATAGATATCAACCTTTCTTTCTCAAGCTCAACGAGAATTCCGATCATTGACAGTGGGTATTTCATTCTGTCACCGGCTGATCGGATGCGGGATTCGATTTTCTTTATCTGGTCCTTATTGCAACCATACGTAACAGCATATATAGACTCGGTGCTTGGGATATAAGTAACGGACAACGCCAAGTCTCCAGGGAGATACTTTGACATTCGTGCAGTAAAGCCTGTAATGAGTTAGGTATAAGATAGGCCTCTAGTATTATGAACTGGGATCTTTATACTTACATATTTTTGTACTTACCCCTTCACTCTCCTCGTAGGATGACGAAATGCAAGCAACCTGTCTCGCTATGGACCGTGTGATGCCTCGATGAATATTGAACAATCTGGTAAGTCTTTCCCAGGTGTCTTTAGAGACTGAGACGTACGAAACTGGAGCATCTTCACCAAATATAGGTGAAGCCCTACTTAAAAGCCTATATCACTGGTCAACGTGATCTTCGAGAGGCATGGATGGAAGTGCTCTCTTACACAGCATGAAATTGATTCGATTCAGATGCGGAACTCAGAGCCTATATTCATACGGAGTCGCTATTAGCCTCCGGATATGAGTTTCTCATGGTAGGTAGTCTTCGCGTTGATTTCCATACATGGTCAAACCAACCCTCCCACTGGTTCTTGTCTTCAAGCAAATCTTTCATCACCATCTAGTAACAACCATGTTAGCAATATAGCAGATGACATATGTCATTATACTTGCTGTTTGTGACTCCAATTTTCGAAGAACGACAGTAGGCCGTGTTTCAAACTCAAACGGCCCCAAGTCGGCACTAGACCAAGGCAAGTCTTCCATCGGCCAATCCATTTTGTTCACCAGGATTTAGAATCAGTATGGGTCGAGGCCGAGGCTCAAATGCGTGCTAGCAGAAGGAGGCTCTAGGGGTTGATATCACCTCAAATTGGGGAAGTACGGTCTGTTGAGGGCATTCCGGCAAAAAAGGCCAATATTTCTGGGAAGTCTTGGTGGTCACCGTCTTAGGTTACCACGGCTGGCTGGCTGCATATTTTACGGCATACTGCGACAGAGACCGTATCCGATTGGTGCTAAGTCCACCAAGATTGTCGCGATGCAGGTATGTGTTGGGCTGACATGCCCGCATATGTCATGCTCTCTCAAACGATGCCCAGTTGGTCACCGGAAACCGCCGTCAGGTTGAATTTTTTCTTTTTCTTTTTCCCACGTATGTTAGTCTTGATGCCTTGACTAGATTGACCTTCACTGTCTGTTAACAAGCGTACTTTTTGGGGTCAGTCCTCATTCACAGCCACCCCGCCTATTAACGCCGGGTGTAAATTTCGACCAGTCTGTTGCAAGCTTAGGAGCGCCGAATTAAATCAAAATGCCTGAGTCACAGTCACAGCAGCCACAAACAAAGAACGCGACATGGCACGAAGTCGTATTGAGGCAGAAATATAACGATCCTCAAAAGCTGAAGAACTCCCTCGACAGTATGTATGGCCCAGACAGATATAAAGTGAGGGTAATGCTACCAGGTCCCAATTCTACATACCGCGCACCAAATTAATCTCCTGTATAGGTAAAATCTGGTCGATATATCCTTCAATTACAATTACAGGAACCACCGCCCGAGGTAAATATTGTCGTGCTCAATCCTTCTATGATGTGTGCTGAAATGTTTTGGTCCATAAGAGTCAGATAGCTGAATTAGAAAGGACAATCAGTTTTCATTATAAATAAGGGGTAAGGGATAAACAAAGTCTCCCTAAAAGGGGTATCATGGCGTCGAGTAATATGCAATGCTACGTATGAATGTTAGTTTGGCTGCTAGCATCTAGGATTCTTGTACGTAACTTACTAGTGGGATATAAGTCGCTGAAAGAGAAAGATAAAATTCATTGTCAAACCTCGGGTACCAAATCGAGTAGGTAGTTCCTTAACACCGAGTGAGGTTTGTGGTACCACAGGTGATAAGTATGGCTTCATAGAAGATCGAGTGTCAAACTATGATTCGTCTTTCGTCTTCATATAGAAACTCTCGCTCACTTCGCATCCTCGTCGGAGTACATCCATCTTCTCAACGAGTTCTAAGATATGGATTCGGCTCTCACGTTCTGGCTCAAGCATCTTGTCCCTTATAACCTCAAGTAGTTGGTGCAAGTACCAGGTACAATCTTTGTGATTTTGGAGCTGTAGAATCCAATCTTTTACGCTTTCCTTTAAGATGGGCCGCTCTACACCATTTACATCGGTGGTAATGTTGAAGAAAGTGTCCGATTCGAATTTATAGATATCTTTGTTGAACCTGACGTTGGGGAAAGTTTCGGTCGCGCTTTTGTTGCCTAATAGAAACCAGGTGACATATTCGAGAAATACGCATCCAAGACTAAAGATATCGGATGCGCGGGAGATTTTTCCATGTTTAAGGTCAAATTCTGGTGCCCTGTATGTCTCTGTCCTAGCGATATTCTTCGGATCTTGATTTGATCGCGAGACTTTGGTGTGCAATCTTCCCAACCCAAAATCAGATAGAGCAAGTTGGCTTATAGTCTTTGTCAACGAACTATCACCTGAGGATGTTGAAGATTGAGGTGAACGGAACCAAAGAACATTATCCGGTTTAATGTCTCCGTGACGTCCATACAACTCGTGAGCATCGTGAGGTTTTCCTAGTAGGTTATTTTCAAGCGTGCTTGTATCAATGAGCTTTAAGGCCTCGTGGCGCTCGTTATGGACACACTTGAGCGCCAAGCAAAGTGAATATAGTTCGTGAGACATCCATTTGCAATGATATCTAGCCGGTCTCGGATTGTCGTTGGTCTCCCAGAAGTTGTTGAGGTTCCCCTCAGCCCAGTCGAAGAGAATATAATAAGTTGAGCCGTTCACCGTAGGCTCTTCGACTTCGAATGTTGCAAGAGGTTGTATCATGTGCCTACTGGCATCTTCGTTGATAGACATGTCCATGCAGAATAGCAGGGACGAAAGCTCTATATCAAAGCTTGACCGGTCATGGGAAGTGAGTTTCTTCAAGGCGAACACTTTGTCTGGATGGCGGATCTGGTAAAAGTTTAGGTCAATGATCGATAGTACCACAGAAGAAATTCTAGTACATACCCCAATGTCTCTAAAGTCTTGGTGATTTTCGTCAATTTTGACTTGATATACCTCGCTAAACCCACCATACGCAAACGATGCCTCTTGTGCTTTAGCCCCGTTATCCTTTTCGTTCGACTCCTGCTGGTGAAGCATACCAACGGGCATGGGGAAAACATCACCAGCGTGTAGATGGTAATGTGAATGCTTTTCTCTCCTACCCATAATATGTGGAGCGATTAAGCTGTACGACCACCGCGTAAACTCTTCCCGGAAGTAAGGTCGACGTAATTGGTCGATAGCTGTATGATTCTTCTTGTGGCGTTGGCAATAGAGAGAATAGTTATCATCCTTCATCTTCCTTACCATCGGAAGGCACCCGTCATCCATTCCCTCTTTGACGCATTTCGGAAACTTCTCCAGCTTTTCCATCCCAATGAGCACAGCCAGCAGTTTCAAAAGAGGCTTTGATTCGGAATCCTTTGAACCAAAGTAGATTTCCGTGGCTAATTTTTCCTTGTCTTCGAAATCTTCGAAGCAAGGATGTTCAACGATTGCTTGAATCTTCTCAGGAGTAAGAATACTTCGCAATTTGCGCCGCGGGATATATTTTTTGTCTTGGTCCATAGCACTGGGGATCCGAGCTTTATCAAGTTCAGTCGCAATCGCCTCACAGATTTCGGCAGCATCACCATCCACTGGTTGGCATATCAATGATTGCTGTTTGTATTGACCACCTCGAGTACCCCCAGAAAGAGTCTCGCCACGGTTTTTGATATGCTCAACTCTTTTAGGATTGCTTAGCACACTTCTTGACCCGGTCATCATGATACCGAAGCAATGGGGTGAATGTGGTAGTGGCAACCAATGTATAGGTTGCGACGAAGTAAAATGACCAGAAATATGAGGGCAGCCAAAAACTCTACTTTCGAGTTGTGGTTACCAGTGCGTAGGGTACTATCTTCGTGTCTGAAAATAAGTAAGATAATTTTATGATAAGTACTGCCTTGTATTTGAAAGACTGAATGAAACGAAGGATTTGCGTAAAATTCGACAACGGGTGTGAGCCACAACAATATATCTACTCCAAGATCACCGCGTCATATTAAATTGCACTTCTTGTAGACTAAACTCGGACTCACCGGCTGCCTCAATAGTTGCCTTATTAGTTGCCTCACTGCAATACGCTGCCTAGATATGGATTGGCTAATATGGGATCGTTAACGGCTAGCTGGACGGAGCACGAATACACCGAGCAGCAGGCTCGAAGCCACAAAGTAGCACCGATGTCAATCTCACCGCAGCGCCAGAGGTGGGCGATGGTCAATCCAGTGTTCACATATATACTATCAAGGTGTAATATCGGTAGCCTTGCGCCAGTATCGCCTTGTAGCTGTAGATTAAACATTCACGAACAAAGAATTTTTACATTAAGACTGGCTAAACGCCTCTAAAGTTACAACAGAATTATCAAATCGTAAACTATCAATGCTAAGCAAGTCCCTGACCAGGGAACAACGAGTAAATAGTAGATGAATAGGAGGTAGTCAATTATAAGGAGACGGGGAATATAATTGAATCAGAAACGTATCGGGCTAGCGGTGATAGGTGAGGTAAATTATTGCATACTAACATAGTCTTACAATGCCTATCATAATGTTACTTCCGGCTATGTTTTATGTGTATGTGTATGCGGGCTGACAATTGTCTTCAGCTATCGTCCTATGGTTGCCTCGTACAGCCACAGAAACAAGGAGCTTTTCTAGGAGAGGAAATGATGCGTAGAGAACCCTTCGCTCGCCAATATCATATGGGATGGTAGAAACCCGGACCAGAAAATAGTTGTGATGCTGTTGGGCAACTCGGGTATGAAATATCAAATATCCCCTTAAGTGGTAGTAAAAACTGTCCTCCTGTGGTAATTCAGTACATTCAGTACTACCAGACAAGAGGATACAGCCGGGACTTATTTATAAACGTGATTGGAGCGGCCGGTAAGTACTTGTACCCAACACGTACGACAAAAAAATGTAATAAATAGGCATACTAATTAGGATATCCGGGATATTTATTGTATCAACCCAGCTCGTCTGAATTAGGAAGTTCGTCGGCGCGCAACACACTCGGCGTTTTTATTGGGTATACATCATCATCGTCAACGAATAAATGTTTCATTAGTTGCCTCGCTATACGATAGGATATTCCCCACTTGTATAGCTTTTTCGAAAATACGTACCGTACCGCATCAACCACCTCTCTAAGTAGCCACTACAATTGCTACGGGGAGCCATAATCCAGCGGCCCGTTCGGTATAGTAGCCAAAGAGCTGTGGGTGAGAAGACTGTTTGGTGGATACATCGTGGCTTGAGGAGCCGTAAGTAGGCAAAGGGGCCTAGCCTCACGTTCGTTTAAATAATACCTAATATCTCTACTCATACCTTGGTCCTTGGTATCTACCTACCTAGAGGCGTCGTGCTAGCAGAGGCGCATAGTGTAGGCGAACTGATGGGCTGAATGAGTGGCTAGCTATTGCCCAGCAATTTAACGCTTAATCACGCCCATATTCTGGCCGTTCATTGTTGCGCACAATACAATCGCCAGTTCGAGTAAAACAATACGCAATAAAATCAACCTTAGGCCAGGTTAACCGCAGTCACCAATCGTAGGTAATTAAGATGTGGAACGAGAACATTTTTTATGTAGCTTTTCGTTTATTATAAAATGAGCAACATTAAACCTCCGCCCTTTCCTAAATCCTATTCCTTTTCCTTCCTTATTCCTCTCCCCCTTTTCTTATTTCTCATCTAGTTTCTTATTCATCTGTTTCGATTTGTATCACGAAAATAAGCAATTCGGGGGTTAAACGGGCCGCCGGAGATTAGGATAACCTGAAAAGTTTTATTTCTCGCCCCCCCTGCTTACATTGCTGGAAAACATATAAATATAAAAGCTAAGGAACTAGGAGTTACTCCCGTAGCTTCGTCTTCACGGAAACCGATTACGACTCGTTGAGCAACCGGTATCAATGATATATCGTCAAACCCAAGAAAATCCAACAATGGCACGAGCACAATGGCCTACAGAGAGGTGGCACGGGCCCAATGTTCTATCCGTATCCGCATCAAGGGTCACATCAAACCAGCTGAAGCAGTATCTTGATACCAAATACCCCGGCCAATACTCAGTACAGGTATGCTAAGAGGCGCCTCGAAGTTTCCATATGGTCTATTGAAGAGAATGTGTAATAACAATGGAGAAGTTAAAACGGGATCAGTTCACGATCACCTTGACAAGGAATGAAAAACAGTTGTGAGTGTATGATGAAGGTACCCTTTTACAGTACTTGCATTTGGGCATTTTCTCCAGCTAATCAATGACTAGTTGCCACGGTGACGAGAAGGAATACCCAGGGTCAGGGTTGGGGTCATAACAACGAGAGGATATCATGTTAGACTTTTGGCATCAGTTGTGTATTAGTATACGTGGCAGTCTTTTGTTATAGGTCGATGTTATCGAACTTTGGGTCACCCTCGGCGCACAGGATATACATGAGCTACCCAACCAACTTGTTTAGGCTTTCAGGATAACTAGTCGGAGAATTGAGGTTTGTGGAGGTGGTACTGATTTAAATTAATGGGATCGCGGAATATTGTACAATAATAAAATAAAGTCGCCTGATACTTCCCATATAAAGCTACCCTTTTGAATAACTCGGGTGATTCAATTATCTCTACCTCTGTACGAGCATAAGGAGCAATATACTGGTATTTATGAAATGCCCAGGTAAGTATTAAGTGGACATCTGGCAATTATGTGAAGTTAAACACGGTGAAAAAAGAAAACTGATGGCATCAACTTATTGGTTAACTATCTGTTATAAGTTCGCTGTTGTAAAGAAGTAAACCGACATGCAGAAGGCCTGTTCAATCTAACCATATCCAGTCCGTGATCGTCTCAAAGGTGTTTAATACATCAAGTACCTACTTAGGTAGGTACTTAATATTGTAAAGAAAAAAGCGTCGATTCTTCACATAAATATGAAATTCACATAATAAGCCACCCGGGTACGTATAAGGACTAGCCCCACTAACGGATATATACATAGTAGCTGCAGCTTTACGTAGATCTTCAGCTTAGCTGGATCTAGGCTAGCAGCTAGCAGGCTTAAGTAGGGCACCTAAAGGCTAACCAACCTTAAGTACGCATTTACCACCTCAGGTGCCTTTACATTGGGTACCTACATACGTACCTGGTAACCTACAACAATTTCTACGAATAACAAAACCTGGTCGGCTAGGGTTACGATAGGACGACATCACTTACCAAAAAAAAAAAAAAAAAAAAAAAAAAAAAAAAAAAGCTTTTCGGCCCAAACGACGAAATCATGTCCTCTCAACAGAGCCAACCGAAAATTACCTCCAAGAACCTCGCCTACTCGAGCGACCTCCCCCCCTTCCTAGCCCGACTCCGCGGTCAGCAGCAGCAGCAGCGCGATTCCGACTCCCCAGACCCGATCCTAGCCGCGCGACGACGAGCAGCCCGGCCGCGGTCCGCCAGCGAGGAGGCCGAGGACGCACCACTCGTCGTCGACGAGGCTGGGAACACCGTCACTTTCCCGTCCGGCACCGACGCAGATGCTCCTGTCGAGAACGGAGGTGACGACAACGCAGACGGGAAGAGTGACGCGGATGCGGAAAACGGTAAAGAAGAGAGGGAAAGGGAGAAAGTAGCTGGCATCGGGGCGAGCAAAAAACGCAAGGTAGGACGGGTGGTTGGGGGTAGCACTGAGGAAGACGAGGAGGCCGAGGAAGGGAAGCGAAAGCCCTTGGGCAACACTAAGGAGGGAGACAGCCCTTCGGTGAAGAGTGGTGGTAAACCTGCCTCCGACAGCAAATCGGGAACGAAGCAGACCAAGAAGAAAGCCAAGAAGATCAAGCTCAGCTTCAATGATGATGGAGACTGAAAGCAGGCGAAAAAGTCTGAACGTGCCAGATTACTGGTATATCACCATCACAGCCCTGGGCTTGAATATTTGCTGAAGAGCATGGACGCGCCGGCAGACCAGCCTCTCGTGTATAGCCTACTTCAAGCTCTATAGCCACCACCCTTCGTGGGAGGTAGCCGAATAGCCGTCATTAATAGTGAGACAAGGTCTCACAGCCAACAAGTGGCGGGGGCTATTGCGCACTTCGGGGCGATGGCTTGATCTAGAGGCGGGGAGATGAACAACCCCTCGTTTATTAGGAAGGCCAATAGATCGATATAAGATCTAGCTCTGGATAGAGCCGATACTTTACCAGGACACCTCAAAATCATCATTGCATACCTGTCTTAACTAATATGATCCTTCGGGAACGATTAGGACTTCATGTTAACCTCCGAATATAATAGGTATTACTAGCGGAGGCATTACTGTATATATATCATAATAGCCTCCGACACCTAGGTACACATCGAAAATGAAGCGCTGACGGACAATCAATATTTGTGGAAACCTAGAGTAGCGTCAAAACAACTTTAGAACGCTCGTATGATCGTGGTAGTTAAATATGTAGGGTATATACAACATAATATATATTACTCGACTTCCGTCGTCGCCCGTTCTAATACCGAGCTCATTTTAAACATGCACTTTCCCATCCAGCAATCGCTATCAGTACCGATACCCCGATACTAAATATGTTCATTTATTGCTCTAATGGGACCCACATGAGCTCGTCAGCCAAACCAAGACGCCTCGCAAAATGCAACGTGCTTCCGAACGTTTCAAACCACCTCCGAACGAGTTAATCTCTCGTTTCTCGCGCTCGTCTCTGGAATCTTTCCTCCTTGTTGTGAAGATTCCGCAATACCAGGTAACTAATAGCGGGACATTCGGTTTCTCGAAGGAGACGAAGAATGATCGTAAGGGCTCGGTTGGCCGTAAGGGTCGTCCATATACACAGTAGTGCGGCGTTCCTCGTCAGGTAGAAGCTCTTTAACTTCCCAGTTATTCATCCGCGTACCCACAGAAAACTCGAGGTCTTCTTTCGTGATAGAATCCCAATACTACAGAGAGTCACTGTTAGAAACTGAACGACAATACTGATATGAGGAGAGCCTACCTTATAAACCATCATGACAGCAAGCAGATTGCATGTCGTTGCAAAAAACAGGCCGTCAATATAATGACTAGTAGCTTGGCAAATCGTGGAGCTAAGCGCATATAGTATGACCTGGCCCACAATGAAAAAGAAGAGGCCGAATGCGATGTCTCCCAGCGGCCAGCGGTCTTCTAAGGTTCGGGCTACCAGCAAAATCTGCAAGGCTACGTAGATGACGAGTTGTACACCGTTTAGGAGGTATAACACCGTGAACAGGCCTACTGTATTCGACGGCCCCATACCAGCCCATGACTTGAAAGTACCGAGCGATACCAGGAACGAGACGGCGAAGGCCGCGACGGAGGAAAGCCGGAGCATCCATACGGACAATGGTGTACCATCTTCGTAGAGTTGAAACCCAACGAATCCATTGATTAATAGACAAGTGATCAACGCGGACGTGAGGCCGGATTGTATCGCGACGAAGTACGGGTAAGGCTCAGAGCCCGGGGGAACAACACCGGCGTCGACGAGGAGGGAGATGAACGATAGCAGCATATAGAAATAGAAGAACGCTAGAATTTCCTTGCGACCTGCGAACAAACTGTGCGTTAGGTTATGTGAACGTGAACCACCATCGGAATACTCGATGCGAAAACTACTTACCGACGGCTGTGAATTTCCCCCGGATATGTAAGATCATCACTATCGTCATGACTAGAGCGATAATGTGTATGAAGCTGGAAGCGCCCTGGAATATGATGGTATTGGCCAGCTCGATATTTCGCGCGAAGCAGTCAGTTTCGACGCCGACGCCGCCCGATATGGAAGTGACAGGACCAACAGATGCGCACAACGGTAAGGGTGCCGTGTGGCATATGCCAGTAAAGTCCCCGTAACCACCCATCTTGCTAGTTGTTGCCGACGACGAGCAGCTTGCTCAAGATCAATTCGGCGCAAATATACCAGAGACGGAAAAGGATAGGTCGTAGCGAATGATGGCGGACGAGATGCAAGATGCGAGATATGCACGATGCCCGCGGGTGATTGGACGGGATACGCCGAGCCGATGATCTGACGGAGCCCAGACGACGAGGGCTCAAAGAGAGAAACGAAAGTAAAGCGAGAAGGACGACACAGTAGGATTAGTATTATTTAACAGTAGTATGTAAATTGGAACGAATGACTATTAAGGTATCTTCAGCTTGTACGGTACGGTACTATGGCATGGCCAGGGCTGAACGACCTGTCCTTGCGTTTGGCTTCGTTGCTCGGCCAAACGTCTGGGCTGGGGCTGGAGAGAGGTGGGAGAAGTGGTTGGAAGTTGGCTAAAGAATGGAGTTTCCGGTGCAAATGTTGCCGTGGAAAAAAAAAAAAGGGTGAGACACGGCTGGGCGCTATGCTAAGTTCTTACTAGCCGAAGCTACTTACTACCTCTTACTACTTACTAATATGGTTAGTAGATTGGGCAAGAGCGAAAAGAAAGTGGACCGTGCTCGTTTTTTGCGGTGGCAGGGCAGGGGTTGGAGGTTGGAACACGGGCTAAAAGAGGTTGGGCAGGGTCCACCGATCAGATCACTTTAACTTTTAATGGGGTAAAATGTAAGGTCCAACCTATTTTCGTCAGTAGTCTGGCCTATCAGGTATGTATTGTACCCGTATGATTGGGAGTCACATTACGTCCGGTGCTTCGCATATGATCATGTACTAAGGTACCTCATACGTACCACATAAGGCAACTTTATATTGGTAAGGTTCCATGTATTTGACCAAAACCTTTATTACTTCATATTGAGCTCAGCTACCTACATATTAAGACTACATATACTAGATACCACCTAACCTCTTCTTATTAAAAACCTAAAGACGTGGACGTGGACGTGGACGTGGACGTGGACGTGGAACTGATATATCCCTTTCTTGGTCCAAAAATTGACGTCAACTACGGCTACGGTCTCAAACAATTAACATCATTCTCGTCGAAGCTGTATCTGGTTGACACTCCAGTGGAATTGGGCCATCAGGAGGGCATCGTTCTCCTCGAGATGCTAGATTAAGTACCTACCTAACTCAAGCTGCTACAATACGAAGCTTGATACATTGTCTCTTCTATTTCCCGGTGGCATACCTGCTAATAAACTAAAGGTTTCTCTCAAGGTCTATATCCCTTTGGCAAAGACTTTGTTAGACTTCAATGTCAATATTGGCTGGCTGAATATCTGCAGGCTTGACAGACATGATTGAACAGGTCGGAATGATGGCAACTCTACAAAAGAAGCCGATGCAGTACATCAGAATGAACTTCAATCAGATGTTTCAGATAAATCCATCTACCTGTCGATGTCCATGTGTATTTGCTCAGTCTTGTAAGAAGATACTACTGACCCCGCACCCTTTTGTTGCTCTTTATCTGCATAGAGTAGACCTTACTGCACCGGAGACCACATTGGTCTTGGATTATTTCCGTCATCCGTTGTTCATTTGTAATCAACAACCAATTGCCTTTTAGGATGAACCCGAATGCTGTCGATCGCCCCAATAAGAGGCCTTGACCTCCAACTGCTGATATATCAGTGAGGGGTCAACTCCCAGCCTACATGGTCGGATGCACTTTATTATATATGGGCGGATGTCCAAGCAGTCTCTGCAGTGAGTACAGAGTTATTACGTCCAACCTAAACTATCTTTTACTTTGATACCAAAGTCATATAAGCGTCACATCAACGCGTGAACTAGAGCAATATTTCAGAAGCCAAGTCCAATATGTCAAAGGCGTATTTTGCGGCCAAAGAGAAGTACCAGGCAGTGATTGACGACGCCGGAAGGGGTGATTTCGTCTGTTAGTATCACTAGAATGCCATAGCTAGGAACTATCCGCCTTGGGTAGCTATGTACTCAATATCGTATACTGACCCTGCTGGCCAGGTCGGACAAACCGCATTGCTACTACTCGGCACCCCTCCAGTGGTACCTGCCACGCCGTCAACAAGATTGATCATCCTCAGCAGCGTCGGCGAAGTAGCACAAGTATGAGGGACAAGATTAGAGATCTGTTGAACAGGCCCGCATATTAAACCAGCTGGTATCAGTTAAGGATAAGGATATCGTAAATTGACTATATCTATCCAGCCGAATTCAATGCATACTATCTCGTCAATTGGTACATCTCTCCTTAATATAGCTCAGTCTGCTTAAGAACTATATGTTTTCAGAACCTTGGTGACAGTTGACGCGTCTTTCCATTACCTCCGTAGATATGTTCATGTTGAACGTGAAACTATACGGACAAGGCACACGAACATCCTCGGAGCCCCACTGCTGTATACCTTATATATTGTAGTCGGCGAACGGGTAGGTGGACAGCAAACGGAACAGCTTGTATATTGAATCGACTTCTTCGTATTATTGTATTATAAGTTAAAGGTACCTAGTATAATATTATATCGGGCTATGCGAATTAAGATTCTCCTTTCAATTAATTATCCCCCGACTTTAGACCCTTCGGCGTCCCATGTGATCTTGATGGGCTCGTGGTTCCCCGAGAACTTCTGCCCGGCAAACCACAACTCGAATCTCAGCTCTGCGGGGGCTACGATGACCCGAACTTCGTAACTGCATATATAAAACTTCTTGCCGTGAAACAAGAACCTCCTTGACTTACGCTTCATTGTCATGTCGCTATGATTTATTCCCGTGATGTCGCTCTTCACTACGCAGAGCTGTTTGAACCCTTCTACCAAGCAGGATGAGTATGGCTTTGTTAGTTTTTGTGCCACCCCGGGTAACTCACCTTGATTTACGCTGTGAGGTAAGAAGAAAGGGTCCAAGTCTGAGATCACGACAATTGAATCCCAGCTGCGATCCGAATCTTTTGGATCCACTTTCTTCGTGTAAGTCGTACTAATAGGGGTATTCGTACTTATGGAATCGCCCTAGGTAAGCAGGTCAGCAAGTATAATCTGGAGGGGACGCACGTTCAGGATCCATAAAAGCACCTTTCTAATAATCCAGTCGATCTGGCCCATGGCGTATTTCTCTCCGTCGTAAGAGTCCGTCTTTATCTCTTCATCGAAGTGTATCTCCGGGTTGTACTTAGTCTTGCACACAAGACCATAACTCGCCCGAGCTACTCTACTTACTATGACCGGTGCCAGTCCCGACTCTAGATTCTGCAATCTGTCTAACAACAGTCCCTTCACGACGACTAGTTGCGGATCAGGGGCTTGTAGCACCTTAACTTGATGAGCATGTGGGTAGAGACTAATCATCATTTCGTGCTGAATGCGATCACGGATGTACTTGGAGCTTCCTAGTCCGCCAGATAGGATCATATAGGTCTATCCAGTTTTTATGTATTAGTTTCTTGGTACTTAGATGAGCTGTTATGCAGGTAAACTTACTATCGGTCGGTCGATTCCATTAGTCAACATCCAGTCTAGCTGCTCGTGTATCTTTTTTGTGATACCTTCGACATGCGGATCGAAGAGGGCCTGCATCTCTTCCCTATTTTGAGGCTTGTCAGATTCAAACTCGCCTAATATGGTGTCTGGTAATAATGTACCACGAAACTGTTATCCTACCGAGCTCTATCTGCGCGCCAGTGTGAGTAAGGTTATAAGGAACACCTTCTAAGGGCATCTTATAACAAGTGGATTGGTAAACTCGCTCCCCGAACTTGTGCTTCGTTGTTCGATATCTCTCGCTCTTGACGAGCCTTTCAGCACAGTCAGGAGGGAGCTTGTCTATTAACTCGGGATACTTGTTGAGTCGATTATTTATCATCGTTACGAAAGCCTGATCGATTAACGTCGAGCCAATCCCAATGCCGTCTACTTGATTTAGTTGAGATAGTAATGGAAACGGCTGCCGCGCCTCGACAACTTGCATCAGTGCGAGATCGGTCGTCCCGCCTCCTGCGTCTACAGATAAGAAGATGTCGCCTGTTTCGAAAGCCACAGCTGAGTTCTTGATGGTCCCGACGGCTGCCGCCTCGGACTCTGTCAGCTCGACCGTAGCTCTATGATACCGTCCCTCGACACCGAACCCTGCATCGTGGATACATTTTTTGAACGAGTTGATGATCTCCTGGCTTCTCCACGTCGTTGGGACGCTGAAGATGAATTCGACTACTAACTCGTGCCATCCCACGTGGCCTATACCAGTATGCAATTCAACTGTTGATTTGACGTGCGAGTAAACTTCGCGCAGGTAGCTGGAGATCAACCTTTGTGCATCTTGGACGGAAGTGGGCGCCTCGCTAATATTTTGGCGGCGTGCATCCTCTAATGTGCGTCGATCGAGAAAGATCTTGAAGAATTCCCGCTTCTTCTTATCGATCAAGTCATCGTCTTCGCATAGGTAGCCCCACGAGGACAAGCTCTCGTCCTGATTATAGACAAGACAAGTGTGGACCTTTTGTTCGTTTTTGGTTGAAGCGCCAGGCCAGTTATGTATTATCTGAATAGGGCTTTGCAGGGTATGATTCCGCTGCGGCCGCGCCCATGCGACACCTTTTGCGCGTAATGAGCTTCCTATTATATCGAAAAGTGAATGGTGGAGACATGGTACTTGCCTGTGTAAGTTGTGCCAACGTCAATGGCCACAAGTATATCAGGTCGTTCACTCGTCATGACGGGCTAATTAATACGCGCAATTACGTGCGTGGCTTGCGAATTGTAAGATAAGCATGAACATCTCTAGCAATTTTGTGTTTTGACTTTTGGTCTAGCAATAACAGTAGGGTGAATTTCTATCTACTAGGATGACTACCTTTAGGTACCTAATATAATGTTCTCCTGACAAAATAAGTGGACGTTATAGGTACGTAGAAGCCTCAATAAGTCATGATTTTAAGGGATACGTACAGGACTAGATCGATCCCTTGTTCTTCTAAGATGGTTCAGTTGCATTTCCGCCAGGGCGGCGTACGTATTCCGGTTGGGTTAATAGACGCTGTGCATGGATCACATTTGCCTCTGTCTGATCCGTACGCTGAGAATAAATGAATAAATACCTGGACCTTGGGGTCCCCCGGGATATGTGGAGATAGGATTTGTTGGAACTTATTAGCTCCGGGCTGTGTGCTCGAGTGCGCCCGTCAAATTTTCTATTCTTGTTCAACCAACTTTCTTAGATACCCGACGCATTCCTGTATTCCGTACAATTGGCGACTGATATACTTGCTTTGTGACGGAATAGTACGGTATGGTATGCCATTACGGACAAACGCAAACATTGATATCGCTGCTTTGAGTCGTCCAAAGTGTAACTCGTAGAACGTATCCAATCCGGTAGCGATGTGTATCATCCTAAGTGGTCGAATCAAGTATAGCTTCAAGTCCCAATTCGCTAGAACATGCATTCAGCAAGCGTGCGGCGGCTGATCCCTGTCCATCCCCATTTCCGCCCTGTTCCAACACGCGTCTCACCGGTCATTCGATACTGAAGGAATATGTCCATGTGCCTGTAGAAACGGCTATTTCCCTTTCATGCCCAAAATAAATCACTGCGCGAACGGTCTCATAAGTTTGGATTCTTCTTTTTTCGCCAATAATGAGAAAGGAATTATCGTCCAGGTTATTACTTTAGTTACCTTTGTCTTGTATAGTAAGTGGAGGCTCGTCACTACCAGAGATAGTACTGCTTTTGAATGTTGTCCCCGTACCGCGATCCCACTCGTGCTCCCACTCGTGCCGTACTGTAACTGTGGCTGTGTCTTAACTGGCCTGCGAGACACTTCCTGTGCTATTTTGAGTATATCCACATACTGTACAATAACGGTGTTCTTTATTCACCTCCTAGAGTAAATCATGCCTTACTTCTGTGGTCACAAATCTAGAGGAAATCGGAAACCCTCTAGTTAGATTTTAGCTCTCAGCGTAATGGCGGAGATGATGATATCGCGAACTACGGTTTCTACCGTATATACCTTAGGAACCTCTTATGAAGCAGTCGACGTATTCACCAAACCGCCAGGGGAGACACAGTTTCTTTTCATGACCGAACTTTGGAATTCCTTTGCCAGTAGCTCTACTACTTCCTCCCCAACTGAGTCTTCTACATCCGCAATCCGGAGTTCGAGTACGCCTTCGAGCACGTCCTCGAGTACGTCTTCCAGTCGAACATCGCCATCACCCATACAGGCTACGCAGTCAGTCGATTTAGATAGCAAGGCTGGCCTTTCTACCGGAACTGTAGCTGGAATTGCCGTCGCGTGCGCTCTCGCGGGGTTGATAGTTGGTGTTCTATCGGGGGTCCTCTTCTTTCGGCGGCGAAAGCGGCAAAGCCCTGGTAATAGGTCGCGGAGAGACGAATATGACTGTCAGGAGAAGCCTTTGCAGAGTCATATATCCTCAACAGATAGACTGCAGCTTGACCAATTCCTCTTAGATCCAACGCCAGATGCTGAAATAAGGACGGAGCTTCGTTCGTTGAGCCAGTTGCTTCAGCAACATGTTGAAAATAATTATCATAATCTATCGGTTTCTCCTAATATAGAGATGCTGTCTGCGGAGCTGGCCCGTCTAGGAGTAGGGCAGAGCGGTACTTTATCAGCGGAGAAACTCGCATCTTTGGCAGTGAGCCCGAGGACCCGATATAGTGTTATTCAGCACATTATTGCCAGTGTCGCATTTGCCAGCGTCACTCTCGACGGGACTTCGCCTTTATCTCTACTCCCAGAGCCGTTGTCGGTGTTCACCTCCTCAATACCACCTACTGAGAGTTTTAGGGGAAACCCAGAAGGTGAGCCGGGTAGTCCAGTCCATATCGATGATATTGCGGATACTAATGCATGTATAATTTTAACAGCTGTCGATATCGCATTCACTCGATGGCGGCAGTTGTCTACCTTCCTCCTTAATCCGAGTAGGAGCGACAGGACACCGTTAACCCCATCTGAAGATGTTAGCACTCGCCAAGCGCAACGGCTTGCCGAGAGCCTAAACGCCTTCCTCGAGCCTTTCGTAGCAGGCGATCGCGATGATAGGTACGAACAAGAGAATCACCTACGGGAGGTGATTGTAGAATGCGCAACTTTCGGCTATTTGTTATTATCACAGCCGTCAGAGTATCGATTCCGCTTCGATGATGGCGTAAACTTGAATCAGATAACTATTTTCCCTGGGGTAGACAGGATCAGTGATGAGGATGGCCATAGACATCCTTCACTAGCTCAACCAATTGCTAGGCCTATAATCGAGAGCGTCTAAGTTAAGCGAGAGGTTACGTACTGTCCAAGGCATACAGTAAGGGGAGCTACTAATGAGGCTGACCTCACCTGGGTTATTATTTTCTCAGTTATGTAGAGTCTATGAGGTTCCGCCACGTGTATATAGAAAAAGAAGTGCGCCTGAGCTGAAAAAAGCTGTGCCGTAAATTTTGAAACCCAGAGCTTCATGCGGACCTAGGTGGTAATATAATATAATTCCAAGCATGTGTTCGACTTCCTCTTCCTAGAGCCGCAACAAAACGGCCCCCAAATGGAGACTTTGCTTATGACTAGGTTAAGTCCTACACGCCTGGGTACCTAGTTGTTCGCGCGAAATGGTTCATAAACAATCTTAGCTGGCCAATATTAATGCCACAATATCTTGGCCTAGACTCGCTATTTCTCGTCCGATCCGCACGGGCGAACCATATTTTGTACTTCGCCGACCTAACGTTGTTGTGTGATTCGCCGACGTGCGTTGTAAGTCGCCAATCTCTCACGTACGTAAGATGCCATTGAGACAGCAAGCGGTGACCGCCCAGCCGCTTTAGACACCTAATTTATTGCCTAAAGGCGGTATCTACTGTTATTATTCTCAATTGCCTGCGTGGTTGATCCGTACACAACGGAAATATCGGATAACGTCAATACAGATCCGATTAGCTACCATAGCGGTAATGCCCTGAAATTTTAAACGAGTATATTGAAAACAATGTTTGGGATGTATAATGATCATTGATCAGAGGCCAATGCTAAAAG